>WBNM01008627.1:25306-47266 GCA_013399055.1 Ramphastos sulfuratus | reverse complement strand
CTTCCCCTTCCCCTTCCCCTTCCCCTTCCCCACCTTTCCCTGTGCCTTGTGGTGGATTGGGAGTGCTGATGCTGTGGATGGAGATGTGTAAGAAATGAGGCAGAGGATTCCCTGCGTTACCCAAGGAGTACCATAGCTGACTGAGGTGAGAGGTGGTGGGTTGAATGAATATTCAGCTTGTGTGTTTTCATGACCTTGAATAAATTAGTGCCTACAAATCATAGAGGGTCAAAGGTTGGAAGGGACCTGTAAAGATCATCAAGTCCAACCCCTCTGCCAGAGCAGGATCACCTAGGGCTGGCCACATAGAAACACATCCAGGCAGGGTTTGAATGTTGCCAGGGAAGGAAACTCGACAACCTCTCTGGGTAGCCTGCTCCAGGGCTCTGTTACCTTTACAAGTAAAGAAGCAGAGGTGAAATCTGTCTGCACTAATTTGCAGCAGAGGCTTTTGTTGAGCTTATAATTGAGGGAAAAGAAATCAAAATGAAGGGAAGTAATGAATGGCAAACTGTGTCATCATTTGTGTAATTTGAATTTGTGCCTATTGCCTTTGCTTGCCTCCCCAGGTACAAAAGGGGAGATGGTGACAGTGCCTCCTCCTTTAAGATAAAATGAGACAATTTCATTTTGGGGAGCAAAGTCTTCTCTTAATAAGTGACTCTCCAGCAGATGCTGCTGTGGGAATACTGCTAGTGCATCTCCTGGCCATGTCCCAGCTCTGGTCTGCTCAGTCCTCATGCTGTTCCCATCATACCCAGAATTAAAAAGTGCATACAGCCACATCAGTGCCCGTGATGGGCGAGGACCAGTGTAGTTTGTGATCCAGATTGTACATTTCACCTGTTCTTTGGAGCTCAATTGCTTTCCCCTGTGCTCAGCACGGCGGAGGCCACACCTTGAGCACTCCAGGAAAGACATTGAGAGGCTGCAGCCTGTCCAGAGCAGAGCAGTGAGGCTGGAGAAAGGCCTGGAGCAGCTGGGCTGTGAGGAGGGGCTGAGGGAGCTGGGGGTGTGCAGGCTGGAGGAGGCTGAGGGCAGAGCTCATTGCTCTCTGCAGCTCCCTGCAGGGAGGTTGCAGTGAGGAGGGGGCAGCCTCTGCTGCTTGGTTTCAAGGGACGGGAGCAGAGGCAATGGTTCCAAGCTGCCCCAGGGGAGGTTCAGGCTGGATGCTAGGAAATATTTCTTCCCAGAGAAGGTTCTCAGCCACTGGAATGGTCTGCCCAGGGCAGAGCTGCAGTCACTCTCCCTGCAGGTGTCTGAGCAGCCTGTGGAGCTGGTGCTTAGGGACATGCTTTAGTGCTGACCCTAAACTGAGTGGAAGGTTGGACTGGATGAGCTTGGAGGGCTCTTCCAACTGGGTGTTTTCTGTGAGTCTGTGATTAGGAGCAGCCAACATGGTTTTACCATGAGACAGTCCTGTTTGACCAACCTTTGATGAGGACATAAGCAGGTGGATAGATGATGGCAGAGCAGTGGGGGTGGTTTATCTTGATCTCAGTAAAGCACTTGGCACTGTCTGTCACAGCATCCCCACAGCTAAACTGAGGCAGTGTGGTCTGGATGATTGGAGAGTGAGGTGGATGGGAACTGGTTGAAGGGATGAAGTCAGAGAGTTGTGGACAATGGGGACAGAGACTTAGTGTTGACCCTGCAGTGCTGGGTTGAAGGTTGGACTGGAGGAGCTCGGAGGTGTCTGCCAACTGGATGTTTTCTGTGATTCTTTTGAGCAAACGACTACAGTTCTAACCCAGAATTACTTGTTTTGAGGTATGGACTGAGGAAATTTACTGAAATGCTGTAAGAATAAAATCCAGACTTTGTCAGTGGTGTGGACTTGCTGTGTTTGACTCCTCACCTTCTGCTTTAAAATCTTTGTCTGTTCATTATGCAGGGGCACATCTCCATACAGACAGTGCAGGGTTGGAGATGAGTTTCAGTGCCCTTGTTTTGAATGAGAACTTTTATAAGAAGATAGAAGGAAGTTGAGAAAATAGAAGGAGGTTGGAGTGAGGTGAAGGTTGGTCTCTTCTCACAAGGAATAAGCAATAGGACAAAAGAAAATGGCCTGAAATTGTGCCAGGGAGGTTTAGATTGGAGATTAGGAGACACTTCCTCATTGCCAGAGTGGTCAGGGATTGGCACAGGCTGCCCTGGGAGGTGGTGGAGTCCCCATCTGTGGGAGGTGGTGGAGTCCCCATCTGTGGGAGGTGTTCAAGAAGCTTGTGGACGTGGGATGTGGGGATGTGGTTTAGTGGCTGTGGTGGTGTTGGGATGATGGTTGGGCTGGATGATCTTAGAGGTTCTTTTCAACCTTAATAAAAAAAACATAAAATAATAAAAAAAAAACATAAATAAGAAAAAAGTAACAGCCCTCATCAGTCTTTTGGAGTAGGAATGAAAAACGCTCATGATTGCTAAGTGATTAATGGGCAAGTGTCTGAAAGGGCTTTGGCAACAAGAGAAGACAGATGAAGGCAAAATGGCTGCTGCCTGCCTGCCCTTCCCTCTTTGCATAATCTTATGATTAAAGCAGGTTTAGCAACTGAGCTGCTAACTTGGGTCTAAAGGATGTTCTGAGTGAGAGGATGTAGCAGTAACAAATTGGAGCAATTAGTGACTAGGTATTGCATTTGCATGTGGAAGTGATGTGCCCGAGCCTCACATGGAGGGGAAAACCTGATGGCAGAGAGGGAGATGAGCAGGGACCCCTGTGGAGACTGCCAGGAAGTGGTATCCTGAGCCAGCCCTAGGCAGTGGGGGGAGGTCACACTAAGAGTCAAAAATTCCCTTGGATTAAATGTGAGCAAACCCACAGCAAAAGGCTGCTGAGTTGGGTTTATTGGAGCCAATGGAAAGTCTTGGCAATGGACTGATAGAGGGCTGCAGCAGCTCTGCTACGAGGACAGGCTGAGAGAGTTGAGGCTCTGCAGCCTGGAGAAGAGAAGGCTTCCAGGAGACCTTATAGCATCCTTCCAGTATCTGAAGGGCACTACAATAGGGCTGTGGAGGGACTATTGACAAGGTCTTCCAATGACAGGACAAGGGGCAATGGGTTTGAACTGGCAGAGGGGAGATTGAAACTGGATGTTAAGAGGAAGTTCTTTCCGGTGAGGGTGGTGAGACACTGGCACAGGTTGCCCAGGGAGGTTGTGGCTGCTCCCTCTCTGGAGGTGTTCAAGGCCAGGTTGGACGAGGCCTTGAGTGACCTGTACCCCTATGGCAAGGGATTGGAACTGGATGATCTTTGAGGTCCCTTCCAACCTTACCATTCTATGATTCTGTGATTCAGTGAGCAGTGAAGTACCAGGCTCTACAGAACCATCTTCTGAAGCTTCCCTGATGCATCAGATGGCACTTGAAGTTCATCCTAGAGCACTGGCACATGGAGGAATGAGACTGCAAGCAGGAGAGGGACATGGTTGGAACTAGATGATCTTTGAGGTCACTTCCAACCTTACCATTCTATGATTCTATGTCTTTCTCCATACTCCTCCTGGAAAGGTCACTGACTTGGTGGGATCCTGCCCTTGCAGAAACTGCAGCTCTTTACCTTTTCAGGTGCACCTGGAGCAATGTTTGTGGAACAAGGAGGTCAGATGCGATGCCTCGGCAGCGTGTGGCATTTGGCTGCACGCTGCCTGATCCTATCAATACCAGTAAGTAGCACGAGGCTGTGCTGGTCCTAGGGGAGAGCTGTGTGTTGTCTCACCCACTTTGTCACCACTTTGGAAAGTGCCTCTTATGGGGCACATTGCTGTTGCCTGCAGGTGGAGGTGTCACTAGTGCATGGCCTTTGCGTGTCTCATTTTCCAACCTCTCCACAGCTGAGAATGTAGAGCTCAATGCCTGCAGTTCACTGCATCCTCTGGCTCCTAAACCCTGCCTGTGCTTTGCTTTCCCCTTGCTTAACTCCTAGCAGAGAGATGCAGGTGTGANCTGAGGAGAGCAGAGCAAAGGGGCAGAATCCCCTCCCTTGCCCTGCTGCCCACATTGCTTTTGCTGCAGCCCAGCACTTGGTTGCTGTCTGGGCTACACTCACACTGGAGGCTCACGCTGAACTTTTCATCAGTCAGGTTATGGTGAGGTTTGGGTTCCTTTCTTATGCCTCTGGTCTATCTGGAGTCCTTGGAGGGTGATTCTTATGGGTGTGTGTGTGGAAGTAATTGGTACAGTTTATGTGTCTTGGTTACAATTCTGTTCGACCTGATAACAGCAGTAAGTGTTAATTAGTTGATACCAGTTTCTTCTATTATCTGCCTCTCTACTTCAGGTGACTCATTTCTGTAGATAAGCTGTAGTGCTATGCTCCTCTCCTGTCACAGCTCTCAATTTAGAAGTAGCTCAGCCTCTCCAGATTGGCAGTGATCAGCTGCCATGCTCTGCGTAGATGTTTTGACAGCTTGCAGTGAAAACAAAATCAGATGGCAAAAGGCCAGTGCTGCCTGGGGAATTCCTGGTGTTGCTGATGGCTGCTGTAGGATTTGGCCAGCAGTGCAGTTCTGAAAAGCGCTCAGGCTGCCCAAGGGGAAAGTGCTGGATGCCCATCTGTAACCCATGGCACTGTTGTAGCCTCAGGCAATCCTCCTCTCATTTCATAGAATCATAGAATCATAGAATGGTTAAGGTTGGAAGGGATCTCAAAGATCATCCAGTTCCAACCCCCTGCTATAGGCAGGGACACCTCCCACTAGTACAGGTCACTCAAGGCCTTGTCCAGCCTGGTCTTGAACATCTCCAGGGAGGTTGAGCACAGAAGACCTCCAGGGAGGTTGTGGAGCCCGTTAAGTCACACCTTCGCAGAAGGATGTCAAGTTACTCAAGCAAGTTACTCAAGTAATCCACCTTGGCTACTCCTAATAACCTTCTTTTCTTTCCTGTGGCTAGAGGTGGCCTCCAGAATGAGCTACTTCGAGGAGACCTTCTAGTAGCCTTCCAGTATCTGAAGGGGCCCTACAGAAAAGCTGGGGAGAGATTATTGACAAGGTCTTGCAATGACAGGACAAGGGGCAATGGGTTTGAACTGGCAGAGAGGAGATTGAAACTGGATGTTAGGAAGAAGTTCTTTGCAGTGAAGGTGGTGAGACACTGGCACAGGTTGCCCAGGGAGGTTGTGGAGCACAGAAGCAATTTGACTGTGCCACACAGCTTGGTGCCATCTGCAAAGCTGCTGAGGGTGCACTCAATTCCTTAATTTCTTCATTTTATTTTCACAGAAGGGAAGATTTCTGCAGAGACTCACATCTGGCTGGTGACTTCTTCTAGGAAGCAGCCAAACGTCTCAATGGGAAAGGCTGGCAGGGCTGGGTCACCGCGCTACAAGCAGATGGGAAATGTGTTCTGCTTGGATATTATTCTGAAACATGACAGCATCACCCAGACATTATATAGCAATTGTCACACCACAAATTCCTTGCTTGCCAGAGATCAGGAACTGTAAATAAACTCCCAAGGCAACAGATTCCCTAGTGTGGGCTTTAATCTATCAAATATGGTAATTGTTAGCACAACCTAACAACTTGCTGCTTGCAAATTAATCTCTCAGTCTGAGCAGCAAGGTGCATCTTTTTATAACTAAAGCTTGGCATATGAAGTGTGGCTAATAAGATGCCTCTGACTTAAGAGTCTCACAACATGCCCCTTAAGGAGCTAATTGCTCACATCCAAGGCCTGGATCTCAAAAGAGCTACGGAGCACAATGTGCAACACTTGTCACCACCTGCTCCCTGCCACTGCAGGGGAGGTCAGTGCAGACCATCTCTGGCTGGATTCATAGAATTGTAGAATGGTAAGGTTGGAAGGGACCTCAAAGATCATCTAATTCCAACCCCCTGCTATAAGCAGGGACACCTTCCACTAGCACAGGTCACTCAAGGCCTCATCCAGCCTGGCCTTGAACACCTCCAGGGAGGTTGTGGAGAACAGAAGCACAGAATGTGATCTTTGATCACATTGAGTGATTCTGTACTCCACAACCTCCCTGGGCAACCTGTTCCAGTGTCTCACCACCCTCACTGCAAACAACTTCCTCCTAACATCCCCTCTGCCACTTCAAACCCATTGTCCCTCGTCCTGTCATTGCAAGATCTTATAAATTGTCCCTCCCCAGCCTTTCTATAGCCCCCTTCAGATACTGGAAGGCTACTCTAAGGTCTCCTGGAAGCCTTCTCTTCTCCAGGCTGCAGAGCCCCAACTCTCTCAGCCTGTCCTCATAGCAGAGCTGCTGCAGCCCTCTGATCATCTTCGTGGCCTCCTCTGGACCTGCTCCAACAGTTCTATGTCCTTTCTGTGCTGAGGGCTCCAGAAATGCACACAGTACTCTGGATGAGGTCTGACAAGGGCAAAGTAATGTTGTCCTATAAAGTGACAATGAAATTCCCATTGATTTCTTCTTTGTAAACTTAGAGCCAGGCACGAGCTGTTGCCCTCTCCAGGTCTTGATGTCAGCATCAGAACTGATGTTAACACTCATCCCCTGCAGCAGCAGGAGCAGCACCCACAAAGGCAAAACTGGATGTGCCCCAAAACACCCCTTCAGGAGGTGTTTGACCTGCATCCTTGCTTAGGTAAAGTTTGCACACCTTTTATCTCCCTCTTTTCCAAGCGGCTTTATTCGTTCTGACTCACAACCAGGCTGTGTTTTAATAACTGTGAGCCCTCATTGCCTCTGCAAAGCAATGCAGAAGACTTTGCATGTCACAAACCTTTAGCAGTGGGCAGCTCATGAAAGGTCATCAGCCACCCGGTGTGATTTATGGGGCCCTGGGCAGCTGAGCCACTTCCCTCCTCCTCCTCATTCCTTGCATACCTTTGTGCCCATGTCATGACTGGGCACTCTCCCTTGCTCCCCCCCCTCCCCCCTGGTTGTGTTACTACTATTACTTTTTTTTCCAGTGTCAAAATGAATGATGGTAACTGGCTCTCAGAAACAAGTTTTGGGGACAACAAAGCACTGAACTCCAGTGGCTGGGGTGGTGCCTGGGGAACAATGGCAGCCTTGTCCTGCTCTCCCGCTTGGGCATTCGCAGCTTGTCTGGCCCCAGAAACCCATCTCTGTCCTGGGGATGCAGGGCGGGCACAAGGGCACAGCACGCCGTGATGGCTGGGGGCTTCCAACGGCTGGCATGTCCCTTGGCATACTGGGGATGTGGCACTTGGGATGATGCTGTGCCCTCTGCATGGGTCTAGTAGCTGTGGGGCTCGGCTAAGCCGCTTGGGTGCTTTTTTGTTCTCTGTTTCCTGGTTTGGGGCAGCCCTGCAGACAGATGGATGTAACAAAATGATTCAGAGCCCTTAGGTCTCCATCACTGTCATATTGATTCTGCAATCATCACTATGAGATCTCTATTACTATCTTTTTCCTTGGGCTTTTGGTAAGTGTTCTGCCTTCTGCCCCTCCTAAAGCCAGCAGCAGATGACAGAAATGCTTTCAAATGCCATTACAAGGAACACAGCTGGTATAAATAGATTTTACTTTGATGGAGCTGTGCTGATTAACATTACCTCAAGAGTGAGCCTTTGCTGTTTGTTTAACTCTGGTATGGTTGCTAAAAAATAGCTCTCGGTGATAAATTCCCACTCATTAGAAGAGGGAAGAAAGGAGATGAAAAGGACAGCAGCTTTCCAGCTCTATGACACATTGTAGACAGAAGAAGTTGGGTTTATTCCTAGTCTGAAGCTGCTTCATTCCTCACTTCTTTAACACAGGTTAAAACTTTTGTCTTCAATTGTCTGTCTTCTATGGGAAAGGAAAGAGAAGGGAAAGGAAAGGAAAGAAAGAAAGGGAAAGATGAGCTTCACTTGAGTGCTTGTGCTCAGCCTTGCAGGCAATACCCTAAGTACCCTAGGAAGACTTTTTTTAACTCTGTTCCTCACCTGTAAGGGTTGGGGTTTGCTGCTGATTGTCAGTATATCTGCCTTTGGGAGGGTTGACAGACCCATTAAGATGAGCAAGACTTTGTATGAACCAGCTTGTCAGCAGGCATCCCCAAATCACCTCCTTAGTTTATAGGGAATAAGATGACATATAGGGTGGATTTTCAGTAAGGTAATTCCAATTGAGCAAGAAATGCATTTATCAAATGCAAATGGTGGTAGAGAAAGGAATTACTGCATGAGCACAGGTGGAAAGTGTTGAGCTGTTACCAGAGAAATGTAAATGGAAGTGGTGTCTCCTGTGGTGTGATGAACCACACAAACAAAACAGTCTCCAAAGAGACTGGCTTTAATGGGAGTGCTACAGGAACCAGACACTGGTCTCTTGGGGTCTAAGGTAGGTGGTTGGTACTATGCTATGGAGGTCTGCTCAGGTCACAGAGGCTTGGAGCTAACCACAAGAATGATACATAAGTGCAAAACCATCAGAGCACTTGGTAGTATTGAAAGCAGAACTGACAGAGATTTTGGTGACGCTCAGCATCTTGGTTTGAAGGACTGTTTCCTAGTAAAATAGTGTTGAACAGATCACCCCTTGGTTCTCATTTCCCTGAGGATAGTGATTTTCTCCAAGGAGAACTGTTTGGTCCATGAGAAAACCTAGCACCTGACAAGGCCAGCAAGATGTGCCTTGAACTATATACACCAGTGAGACCTGTCATGAACTGTTTGTGGAGAAACCAAGAGGAAAATGGCTTGGAACAGGAAAGGAAGATGTAAAATTGGGTGAGAATTTGTTGGTGATATGATAGGGAGTGGAGGTAAAAGCAGAGAAATCTACTATTATTACAAAGGTTTAGCAGTAGCTAGTTATTAGCAGATCACAAACAGGGCTGATGTTATTGCTAGCAAGGAAGGAATTAAGCCACAAAAATCTGAGCACTTCTTTCTCCTCCTTGCATCTGACCCCTCTGGTGGTGGTACAGGCTTTGCATTGGTATGCTGTGGACATCCAGAGGAGTTAAGAGAAAAAAGGCGGAGATAAAATGGGAGTTTGGACAGAAGAGATGCCTGCAGAGAGAAGTGTCACATAGATTTTGGTGTTAAACAAAATTTAAAGTGATGCAGCTAGACACAGAATTGAAAGGGAGGCTATAACCTCAATGGCCATATGCTACAAAAACAAGCAGGAGGAGGATCAGTGTAGCACAATATAAACTGCAAACCTTCTCCACTGGGCTTAGCAGGACTTAAATAGGAAGACAATAAAAAGTGCATCAAACCTAACAGAAAAACCCTGCAACACTGCTGAAGAGGTCAAGCAGTGTCTGCTTTAAAAGCTGTGATGGAGAATTCCTCATTTTCTGAAATGATTTGGAGTCCTTGATTTGTCCCAGGGTATATATATCACAGGGAGCTTATGAGCTGCAGAACTAAGACAAGGGAGAAGGAAAGATCATACAACCACAGAACTGGTTTGGTTGGCAAAGACCCCTAAGATCAAGACAACCGTTGACCTAACACCACCGTGGCCATTAAACCATGTCCTGAATCATAGAATCATAGAATGGTAAGGTTGGAAGGGACCTCAAAGATCATCTAGTTCTAACCCTCTGCCATAGGCAGGGACACCTCCCACTAGTACAGGTCACTCAAGGCTTCATCCAACCTGGCCTTGAACATCTCCAGGGAGGTTGTGGAGCACAGAATCACCCAATGTGATCTTTGATCACATTCTGTGCTTCTGTGCTCCACAACCCCCCTGGGCAACCTGTGCCAGTGTCTCACCACCCTCACTGTAAAGAACTTCCTCCTAACATCCAGTTTCAATCTCCCCTCTGCCACTTTAAACTTATTGCCCCTTGTCCTGTCATAGCAAGACCTGAAGTTCACAGATCCTGTTGGCGTTTCCCTCCTTGCATCTTCTTCTCTGACTGAGTTGCTGTTAGTGCAGGGAAGTAGAATGTGAGAACATGGATTTTTGTTCTCTTCTTTATCCCACACTGGAAGTCAGCCCTTTGTGTTTAGAATCATAGAATCACAGAATGGTTTAGGTTGGAAGGGACTTCAAAGCTCAGCCAGTTCCAACCCCCCTATGCCATAGGCAGGGACACCTCCTAGTAGAACAGGTTGCTAAAGTCCTCATCCAACCTGGTCCTGAACACCTCCAGAGAGGTTGTGGTGCACAGAATCTTTGATCACGTTCTGTGCTTTTGTGCTCCACAACCTCCCTGGGCAACCTGTGCCAGTGTCTCACCACCCTCATTGTAAAGATCTTCCTCCTAAAGTTGGGGTTGAGGAGATGGCTGACTGCACCTAGGACACATATGAGAGCTGAGCTCATGTCCTCTTGAGAACATACCCCACATTTCTGCGCCGCTTCTGCGCCTGCAGAGAGGAAGTTGTGCCTTTCCTCAGAAGGGTGATGTTTCTGTTAACGCCCTGCAAGGCACATGGTGGTGCTTGCAGCATTAATGGGATTGTCTATCTGATCAGGAGATGTAGCACTCTTAATCATGGGCCCTTTTATCCTCCCTTAGCTTTGGTCCTTGATTTTTACATTGCCGTTTAACATTTGTCAGAAGTTCATTTTAGCACCGTCTCATTTCATGTACTTGTTCCTCACTCTGTTGTTGACTCGAAAAGCACTCCCAAAATCACAGGGATTTTTCTGGCTTCACATTGTTCATTGAATTATATGTTCTAGGAGATTTTCATGCATCACACACTGTTTTTTTGGCTGTAAGTCAGAAAAATGTTCCTAGGGAAGATGAGAGTTCACTTTTTCACCGATTTGCTTGTCTCCCAAATGCAGCAAGAAGCATTTTTGTCAAGCACTTGATTCAATCCTCCTACTCTCTCCTGGCTTGAAAAAATGGCAATTACCCCAAATTCACACTTACCTTGTCACCTGCAGACAAGGCATCTCCACTGCCTGGTGAGTGCTGCTTCAGATGGTCTGCACTTCACAAGCTGGTCTACACCGAAGCTTGGGTGGGAAATCACCAGGGCTGGGAAGGATCCCATGGATAGACCTGGCTCTTCTAGTTGACAGAGACCTCCAAGGCTATCCAGTCCAGCTCTCAATCCAACTCTTGACCCAGCACTGCAGGGTCAGCACTAAACCATGTCCCTAAGCACCAGCTCCATAGGCTGCTCAAATACCCCCAGGGAGGGTGAATGCAGCACTGCCTTGGGCAGACCATTCCAATGGCTGAGAACCCTCTCTGGCAAGAAATATTTCCTAGCATCCAGCCTGAACCTCCCCTGGGGCAGCTTGGAGCCATTGCCTCTGCCCCTGGCCTCTGCCACCAAGGAGCAGAGCCTGTCTCCTCCTCACTCCAACCTCCCTTCAGGGAGCTACAGAGAGCAATGAGCTCTGCCCTCAGCCTCCTCTTCTGCAGCCTGCACACCCCCAGCTCCCTCAGATGCTGCTCGTAGCCCAGCTGCTCCAGGCCCTTCTCCAGCCTCGCTGCCCTTGATGATCTGAGGCTTGTGTGTGTGTGTACAGGCTTTGTGTACATAGCTTTGTGAGGTCCTGTGGAAGTCCATGTCTGCAAAATCCTGGGTTACTTCCTAGACTTGCTAGCACTGAGGCTTCCCACTGTCCTGAGAGGCAGAGTGTTTCTTTAGGGCTAGGGAAATGTAGCATATTAAACAACAAATACTACAGAAGAGGTTTTCAAGTGTGCCAAGATAGGTCATAAGTTGTGATCTGTGGCTCACCTCTGGCAAGGGGCAGTGCTGGCTGTTTGCAGAAGCCTTTCTCTTGAAGGCACTTCTGGTTTCACTTGCCGCAGTTTTGGTTCAGCTTTTCTCAGCTGCTCTTAACTAGAGGTCAGCTTATGCCCTGAAGCAGAAGCTTTTGTATTTCTTTCAAAGCTTTTAATTGTCATGGTGGCAACCCTAGTTGGTCTCCTTTTAATTTGTGGATTATTTGTGCGTAGCATAAAAGGCAAAATGAGCTGAATAAATTTTTCATGATTAATGGTTTTGTCCAGAGTTACTGCTGGTGAAGACAAGGGCTTAACGGCAGGGTTTTTATTTCTTGGCTGACATATAAAAGCAAGGCAAAGCCAAAACTTTGTGGTTTTTTAGTTAATAGAGAGTTCAGAATGTCTGTCTTTTTATTAGTGTTGTTTTTAGGGATATAGAAGAATCGGGTTGTAAATTGTGAGTAATTTAATTTTAATTAGTTGTACTAAAAAGGTCTTTTATTGTTCCTCGTTCCACGGATGTAATAGCGAGGCAAAGGCAAATGTTTGTGCTCCTGGGTGCTGTAAAAAAGGTGCTCTTTTTCAGATCTCCTGACCCAGCTTGTCAGCATCTCCAGAACTCTTTGTGATCCCAAAAGCTTGCATTTCTGAAGTGCTCAGCTCAGACCAGAAAAACCTGTGGCAAATGGTGTCTCTGTCAGGCAGCGGAGGGAGTGGGCTGAGGTTGTTGGAGCATCGCTTGTTCTGGTTGTTTTATTTGGTGTCTGTTTGTTGTGTCTGGTTTTGGTTGTTTTTTTTTTTTCTTCCAGAACTTTGATACATCTCCATGTCCATAAGGTCCATAAGACCTGCAGTATCTTATCTGTAGGGCTTTAGGGTTGTTTTTAGCAAAAAAAAAAAAAAAAGAAAGAATTAAAAAAAAATTAGAACTGCCTCAAAGTAAGACTGACTGCTGCCTGTCCTGTGGCACACGGAGGCAGGATTCTGGTGCTCTGCCAGCTCTGGGTGGGGGAATTGCAAACCCACTGGGCACAGCACTCAGGAGTGCAGCCACCTGGCACTTGTCGTGGTTTAAAGAGCAGGCAGACAGAATTCTGCTCCCTCACAGGAGTAACATAAAAGCCCCTTAAACCTTACCCCAACCCAACTGAACTTCAGTCTCCAGTGCTCCTCTTGTCCCCACCTCTGCCTCTGCCAGCCTTAGGGCTAAACAAGGCTCTGCAGGCCATAAACAGGCCCCATGGTACCAGATAAGGAGAGAGCAGGCAGGAGGGAGGAAAGGAGAGCGAGTTGGCCTTGCTGCTACCTTCTAAAGAGACATCAGAATGACAGGTTTGAATAACAACATCACAATTCCCTGGGTCCATCTCCTGGACTGCCTAGGCCCTGGAGGAGTGTTCAACTCTGTGGTTGTCAAGCCTGTAACAGTGCTCTCCTTTCTGTGCTCAGAACTGAAAATCATCCTTGGTGGGTGTTATGGAGGGGTAATTAATTAAGGCGAGATATGATTTTTCAAAAATTAATATAGTTTATTAATTTTCATATTCAGGAGTCTCGCCTCCCCCAACCATTAATCTTAATAATAATTAGTTCTTTGCAAGGTCATGGAAACATTATACAGATGATAACATAGGATCTAGAAATAACTAGCAATAATATATAAACATTAATTGAGCTGGAAGAGAAGGTTGCTGCAGTCAGTACCACCTGCAGGCAATACTCCGCTTGCCCACTAGGTGGACTCAGGAAGCTCCTTTCTGCTTGTGGCGGAAGGCAATGGTGAATCACAAGAGGCTTTTAGTATCTTCTCACAAAATATCTCCTGACTGGCAGGGCTGACTACAGCTTCAGACAGTACCCAAGTGCTTTCAGGGAATTGTTACTGTCTTGTTAGCAGCTGAGGCTTCTGATTCTTCCCAAGCTTCACAGGATGCTGGGGAAAGGAGGCAAACAATCTCTGACCTGGTCCTGGCTCCTCTGGATGATGTGTGTCCAAGACTTCCCGTCTTGGCAGGAGGCTTTCAGGTGCAGGCAGGATGTCTTGCCATGTGCCGCCTCAGCCCGATCTCATGCTGGCTGTGCAGGCAACTCATGTGCAGGCATGTAGAGCCTGTTCCTGGTACACTTGAGGCAGACAGTTTCCAGGAAGTTCAAGATACAATAAGGCAGTGAGCAATGGCAGCAGGCAGTAGCGAGCAGCAAGCAAGCATGAATACAAGGGCAGAGCACGTTGTGTTACCTGCTCATCTCTTTTGGTCAATACAGCCCGAGACTAAATGAGCCTTTGGACACAGAATAGCCAATCAGAATGGCAGTTAGACAAGTTTGATTGTATTAGATGAAGCCATAGGCTTGCTTTACCCTTTTTAGAGCAGAACACAGGCCTTGGATAAGGCAGACACAACCTAAGTGTGTGTACCTTGTTTACTACAGGATGCAAACAAGTCTGGGCAAGCCAGAGTCAGACTCAGTGGCACCAGGTTCTTTGTTCTCTTTCCCGTGGTTGCTTCTCCCCAAACCAGAAGGAGGGAGAGCAGAAAAACATCTCTGGGCAAGCCAGGCCATGTATAAGCCTATTTCGGCCTATTCAGGCCTACCACGACAGTGGGACATGCTGCTTACATCTCCTGTTGCTGTTGCTTTGTGCAGTAGTTAGGTTGCACATCGTAGCAAAAGAAGGTGCCAATTCAGAAAGCAAACTGTGTTTTGGAGTTGCATGACACAGCAATCAGTGCCGGTCAGCAGATGGTCTCTAGAGAGCTCAGCCAGGCTGAGCCTGGCCTGGTAAGGTCCTTCCATGTGCTTGCTCCTTTTCCTGGAGCTTTGTGGCATTTATTAAGTGCTGCAAACAGCTGCTGCCACTGCCACCGCTGCTGAAGCCTGGGCCGGGGACTGTGCCCGTGTTGGGAGCTGGTGGGAGTTGCTGGGTGACTCCCCCTGAGAGCAGGAGCAAACATGCAGCTTTAAATGGTTTCAGATTGTTTTTCCGAGTCAGCCATGGCCCCTCAGTGGTCCTTTCCTTTCCAGCCTGCCCAGAGGTGTTGTGCTGCTTTGGGTTAGCCAGTGGACATTGTCTGAGGTCCTTGTATAGCTGCTGGAAAGTTGCTAGGCTTGGTGAGGACTGCTGCAAGGTCAGGATTTACCTTGTTTGTCACTCCAGGGTGAGAGGTGAGCTCATTAACCAGCTCTCTTTGATCTCCTTGCCCAGACCTGCTGATGGGATGGACCTTCCTGAGATTCCAAGATGCTCTTCTAGTGGGGCTGCAGACACCTGCTGGGCATGTAGCCTTGGGTGGTCATCCCAAACCAGGCTGTGGTGTATGTCCTTGGTCCTGTCAGTGCTGTTTGCTGACACTCCTGCACTCCTCTTGATGTGTTAGTCTGACTCTCACCATCTTTCTCACTGAAGAGTTTGGCCAGGGTAGGTTTTGGTACCAAAATAGTCTATTGTTCACCCTTTTATTTGGCTCTCTGTGGTTCCTGGGGGCTTGGAAGGTGATTCTACTTTTATTGCTGCTGTGTTATTTACTTGTGGCAGAGACAGAGCAGGTCTCTCTCCCTCCCTCTCTCTTTCTCTTGTTTGTCCCAGAAACTAATTTTTCATAGGATTCTTTTGGAGGAAAACCTTTGAAGCTTTCTTGTCTGGCCCAATCTGTGGTGCTGCTGCCGCCAGCCTCCCAAGGCTCAGCCTTTACAAATGGCACCAAAAAAAACACACCCCAGACGACCACTTGTGTTTAATGAACTGGGCTGCACAGCATGGAAATGCAGCTCAGCCAAGTGCCTGATGACTTCAGAAAAACAAGGAGAGGGGGAGAAAAACAATCCCTAATTGGATTCTATCGGATTCTCTCAATGAAGCAACACAAGTGCTAATTACTGCTATTGGTGACAGGTAGAGGTATTGAAACATTATGTTGCTTTCAGGCTAAAAAAAATTAAAATAAAAAAAAGAGGACTATATTCACAAAAATCAGTTGTTTAACACTCAACAGGGTGCATCTCAGAAGTATTGCAAATGCACCTATTACATTTTTAGAGCTAGGTTATGATTCACAGCCAGGGTACAGAAGTTACCGAGCAGCATAACCCAAGCAACAATTATTAATTAATTGGGTGCTGAAACTGCCTTAAAGGGAGAGCAGTAGGCAAATGCTAAAAGCCTCCCTGGGATACAATATACTCTTTTCCTCTTTATTTTTTTTTTGTTAGATTGAGAATTAGTTAAAGCATGTGTCATAATGCGATGCCCCCTCAGCAGATATTGCATCCATTATTCTTTCTACACATTGATGGATATCCTCATGCTTTAGGCTGTTCCCCAAAATCATTTGCAGTCCTAACACCGTTTGACTTGCCAACTGTATGCACTCAAAAAAACTTTGGGAGATACTGTAAATTATTTTGACAGATTTAAACATGCTGTTTATATCCATTAGAAGCTACAAATGCCAGAATGTTGTGGTTTGACTGCCTCGTTCTTCTTTACTGAAAGAGGATGTGTAGGATAATTTTTAAAGTCAGTCAAGAATGAGGAAAGACTTCTTGGGGGCGAGGGCAGGCAAAAGGGTACGTAGGTAGATTTAGTTTCTTCCTAGTGTTATTATTTCAGTTTCTATCTGGGAAGGGGATGCTGTGTGCATCCCTTGGGAGTGGAGTGATGCCATTTCCCAGGAGGATGATGGAAATGGGAATGAGCCAAGCAAGAGCTGCCAGAGCTTCACCTATATCTTGCATTAGAGATGCCACCACTGACAGGATTATTTCCACAAAAGTAAGTCTTATTTTTAAAACTTCTCAGTCTTATTTTGAGTGAGATATAAAATATATACATTGAGGCTCCTTAGCACATCTCGAATGGTGGTTTTTGATGTCAGGCCGTTTTTCTTTAGCTCATCATTTTCAGGATAATTAGTTTGCTTTCCAGGAGCTCTAATGGCTGTGCATTTAAAAGTGGCTTGACCTCTTCTCAACTTAGCCCTTGTTTTGTTTTTCAACCACTGAGTGGTTGGAAATGTAGGAGGATGGGGGAAAACCAGGACACTGAGGAAGCAAAGTCTGTTCCCAAGAAACAAAGCAGCATCTTTGCAAGGATATATTAATATAAGCACTGCTAATAGCAGCAGCCTGCTGAAGCAGAACACTTTACTATCAATCATTTGGGGAGTTTATGACTGTCCTATCATCCCCACTGCATGCACTGCCATTTCTGTTTGCTGAAGGGGATGCACCACCAGCAAACAACCTTGCTGCATGGTGGGCTTGCAGGTGAGGTGTGCTGCTGTGGTGAGAGCTGGGGACTGGCTTCCTTGTCCTACCTGGCATTCATGCTGCCAAAGTGCAGGAAAACCTGACTGCTGATACCAGGAAATCCTGGTTTGCAATTTAGAGCTTAGAGCTTTGGGTTTGTTTCATTTGTGATCATAGAATCATAGAATGGTAAGGTTGGAAGAGACCTCAAAGATCATCTAGTTCCAACCCCCTGCCATAGGCAGGGACACCTCCCACTAGTACAGAGCACTCAAGGCCTCGTCCAACCTGGCCTTGAACCCCTCCAGGGAGGGAGCAGCCACAACCTCCCTGGGCAACCTGTGCCAGTGTCTCACCACCCTCACTGCAAAGAATTTCCTCCTAACATCCAGTTTCAATCTCCCCTCTGCCAGTTCAAACCCATTGCCCCTTGTCCTGTCATTGCAAGACCTTGTCAACAGTCCCTCCCCAGCCTTCCTGTAGGCCCCCTTCAGATATTGGAAGGCTACTCTAAGATCTCCCGAAAGCCTTCTCTTCTCCAGGCTGCAGAGCCCCAGTTCTCTCAGCCTGTCCTCAGAGCAGAGCTGCTGCAGCCCTCTGAGCATCTTGGTGGCCCTGTGATCTTCTGTCATCACTTCCATGCCCTTGTCATTGTGTCCAAATCATTAAGGCACAAGCTCTGTGGCATTAAGCAATTGGTTAGTCATTATCTATTCAAAAGCTTCGCATGTGAATCTTTGTTTCTGCTTTGATCATCCTGTTGTTGACCTCTTCCTGGCATCAGCTTGCAGCTGGCATCCTTACCCTTCAGATGAATCTTCATGCAGGCTGTGAAACTTTTCAGTTCACAATTAGCAGTTAACACAGGTTGGATTGCTCACATGTCCATTTAATGCAAGGTATTCCCCTACAGCTGGGCATAGCTGTTGCTTAGTTGATGGTTTGTGTGAGCTTCCTCCCTACAGCTTCCTTGGGAAACATGGGACCATTGGGAAGGCAAATGTGTAGCTGTTGTAGGGTGTACTCCTGAGTATTTTTTTGTGATGCATGAAACCTTGTGGGTTTGTTGAGCTGGAGCTAGGCTCCATGACACACTTGGTGTCTCAGAAGTGACTTTTGGAGCCATGTCATGAAGTCAATAGCATTCAGAGCTGAGAAGCTCCTTTGGTCATTTGATAGCTGGGTTTTCTTCGTGGTGGTGGTCCTGGGAATGGCAATATGATCAATGGTCATACCTTTACTATGTAGCTGTCACTCTTGCTTTTCCTTTGCAAATGAAGATGTAAGTAACCTGCTTTTTTAACATATGGCCCATTAGCTACCTCCTCCTATTCAGATGGTAATGTAGTGAACCATTAGTGATTTAGCCTCTGACTTGTATGGAAAATAACAGGTTGTTTATGCTGGTAATGACACTAATTTCCATATCAATTGGCCCCACTAGACGAGTGTCTTAAAGTATAAAACTTAGGGCAGGACAGTACCTACCCAAACTGGCAAGTGGCAAAGCCTTGTGTTTGTCTTGGGTACTCCTTTGAATTGTTGGGGAGCCAGAAAAAAGGGGGGAAAGGCAATTACAGGTGAATCATGTACATAAGGAGTGAAGACATGGGTGGAGTTGCAAAGTTCTTACAGCCACAATGGATGTGAGGAATTTAATGAGGCTGAAAAAAAGCAAGACTTTGAAGGATTAGTTGGAAAACACAATTCTAGATCACTAGCAGAGAAAACTCAGCAGGGGACTCTGGAGATCTATGTATTTTTAATATGAAGAGGGGTTCTGGCCTCTTGACTTCCCCGGAGTGGCAGTGATTCATACCAGTTGAGTATCTGAACAATTTCCACAAATTATTTGTATTGTAGCTGTACCAAGAGCAGTTGAGATCCTCCTGCTGTGCTTGGTAGTCAACAAGAGTTTGTCATCAAAATAAATAGCTGTTTTTTGGGAAAGGGGTATGAGTGATAGGAGGTTTATGCCCATTATATGAGTTCTGGACCTAAAGTGATTAGGTGGATNGTTTGTTTTGGGGTTTTTTTTATGTGTCTTTTTTCCTATGACCAGTGCACAGCAGGTTGTAGCCCAAACACTGCTCTCAGATGCCCAATAGGAAAAGGCAACTAGGAAGGAAGGATGTGAAGGGGAGCAGCAAGAATGATTGGGAGCTGGAAGGACAATATATTTGCTCATGGTTGATCATTTAGCTTGCACAGTAGAAGGCAAATGGCAGACCTGGTTGCATCTTTGAGGTAGCAGGTTGCTGCAGACTGGAGGAGATACCTATATCAGACAGGACAAAGAGACAGAGCCTGAGGCAGTAGCAAGACCATCAAGTCAGGTATTAGAAAATGCCTTCTGTTGTAAGGAGCAGTGACAGGTGGGACACAGTCACTTAGGTCCTTCAGGTACTCTCCATTAAACTTTTAGGTACTGCTGGTCCTCCTCTGCAGTATGGGGTGGTTGAAGTAGACATTGTCTTGGTGTCCCTTCCAGATCCAGCTTGAACTATTCCATCAGTTCTTTTTATTTTAAGCTTAGAAGGGAAAATCACAAAGAAACGTTGATGGTTTGTCTTTACTGAGCTAGGGAACTGAGAGCTTTCCAGGATTTGGGTATTACAGTTGTACTTCATTATATAGAAACCAAATGTTTCTAAGCAAGTTAGAAAAGGTGAGACAGAAGACTGGAGGTGGGAACTGGTAAGAGACTGAGAAAGATAGCTCACAATTAGCAGGAGCAGAAGAGGAGTAGAGCCAAGGAGCAGCAGATGTCTCTGGGGTTTCTCTGAGCAAGTAGCTGCCTGAAGCTTTGCAGCAGTTCATGCCTGGGACACTGCACACTTGTTTAAGCAAGAGCTGCTGGGCAGGGAACTACTCATGTCTCAGCCAGTGAAGCTGAGAGTGGTGCAGGCAGGCAGGTCCAAATGAAAGAGAGGCAAGCGGTGACAAAATGGACCACAGACTGAAGTGTTCAACCAAAGACAGCGGGCAGAAGATGGAGGCTGGTAAGGCACAGCAAGAGAGGTTGTTGCTGTGGCTTTCTGGTACATTCCTTTCCCCAGAGATCCCAGGGCTTTCTTTACAGTGGGGTAGTATTTGTTATCCAAAACAGTGACATTGCATCTGCACGTTTCAAGTGTGGTGGATGCATTCTGTTTTGAAATGAAAATGATCTAGAAGAGATGTGACATGGTGCAAATAGGTATTGCAGGACAGCTGTTACAATTATTGTAACCTGCTGTGCAGAGCTTTTTCCTTTTCCTCCCCATTTGACTTCACAGCCATTTTTGGGAACAGAAGACAGTGGCTCAGATTGAGTGTTCCTGTGCATGGGATCAAGGCACTTCATTATTAAACACTCCAGCTTAGTTGAAATGAGCATTCATCCTGTGGCATGATGGCTCAGGGGTTTGCCTTGGATGACAAGTGCAGACCTGCTGGTTGGCATTGCAAGTGCAGGACCAGGTTTTATTTTGTTAAACACCCCATGGAGCATCCATCATTTCCATAGCAGAATATCTGGTGGCTTGTGGAACATCCATTATTGTGGTGGTAGTAAAGCATCTGGTGGCTTGTGGAGCTTGTAGAAGACCTAGCTTAAGGTACAGAAATGTACATAACACAGTTTTTTGGACATTAATGCATTTTGGCTCTGGATGATACCTGTTGAGGAGCTGCCATCTGGTTTGAGAGGTGTCTAACTAGAAGACAGTTTGGCAAAACTGATCTTTGTGGCATAGTTTGTGATGGTGAAGGTTGAGGTTTGGTGGTTTGGGCTGCTCTAGCAAGGTGGTATGGTGCTGGATGAAGCATTGTAGCTTTTCTCTGTCTGTTTTATCTCCTCTTAAACAGGTGAATTTGAAGGATGTTGTTGTGGAGTTACGAGAACTAGGAAAGATCTTTATATAAAAGGCTTCATTAACTACAGTTAATTAGGTAAACATCCAACCTGCAAATGCTGCTGCTGCTGCCTTGCACCATAAATTTAAGGTCTAAGACAGAGGGAGGGAAGTAAATGCATTCCTTAAACCAAGATGCTGAATAAACACAGGGCTTGCCAGTCAGAAGGAGCTGGGATCATCAATTAAGTTTTCTAAGAAATACTTTTTCCACTCATTGGTGTTAGTAGAAAAAAAGGCAGATGAAAATTTGGTTCTAGGAACATGTGAAGGGCACCCTGTGGTAGGCAGTATGGTGGAAAGAGGTTAATTAACTAATGCACTGAAGAACAAAAGGCAAACTGCACGATTTAGTAAGGACAATAAGGGATGGAACAAACAAGCCAAATGAAAGCCTGAAGAGGTGCAGACTGCCAGGCAGAGCTGGTGCTGACTTGCAGCAGCAAGGTGCACTGAGGCATCTCACCTGGGATTTACTGTGACAGCTTTCACTTTGCCTTCCTCCCTGTCTCCAGTCTGCTACTAAAAGCTTTCCCATAGTTGCTGCTAAACTTGTCCCACCTTTCCAGGAAAAGCTCTTTGTAAAGACAGCCAATTACAGATGACTTAAAGCGCCAAGTTTCAAACAGCCTGTTCCAGTGAGTGAGTGCCTGCTCTCCAGAGATGCAGATTGTATGGTGGGTAATGTGCAGTAAAAGAGAGAACATCTGCATCTCAATGGCAAAGTGCAGTCCTGTATATAAAAGCTCTGTGTCTGAGGTTGTCGCTCTGCCACTCTCCATCATGCTTGCCAAATCATGGCAGACAGGAGAGGTGCCTGAGGGCTGGAGCAGAGCCAATGGCACTGCAGTCTTCAAAAAGGGCAAGGAAGAGGTTCCAGGGAACTATCCACCAGTCAGCCTCACCTCCATCCCTGGAAAAATGATGGAGCAGCTCCTTCTGGAGGGCATCTCAAGGCACTTGGAAGAGAAAGTTACCAGGAGTAGTCAGCATGGATTTACCAAGGGGAACTCAGGCTTGACTAACCTGATAGCATTCTGTGATGCCATGACTGAATGGGTAGATTCAGGGAGAGCAGTGGATGTAGTCTGCCTTGACAGTAGCAAGGCCTTCGACACTGTCTCCCAAGACATCCTGGTGAGCAAGCTCAGGAAGTGTGGGATGGAGGAGCAGGCAGTGAGGTGCATTAGGAGCTGGTTACAGGATAGAGTTCAAAGAGTGGT
>WBNM01008627.1:13105-25229 GCA_013399055.1 Ramphastos sulfuratus | reverse complement strand
TGGGGGTCAGGATGGAGGGGACAGGCTCTGCTCACTTGCTGCCTGGGGTAGCACAAGAAGCAATGGATGGAAGCTGCAGCACAGGAGGTTCCAGCTCAACACAAGGGGGAACTTCTTGACTGTGAGGGTCCCAGAGCACTGGCACAGGCTGCCCAGAGTGGTTGTGGAGTCTCCTTCTCTGGAGCCTTTGCAGCCCTGTCTGAATGTGTTCCTGTGTGACCTGAGCTAGATTGTCTGGTCCTGTTCTGGCAGGGTGGTTGGACTGGATGATCTCTTTGGGTCCCTTCCAACCCCTGACATCCTGTGAGCCTGCCCATGGCTCTCTTTCAGGAGCTGCCTGCCAGCACTAACTCGCCCATTTCACCTGCGCTTCCCCCACTGACGTCTGCTGTAGCCCAATGACAATGCTTGGCAAAGACACCTCCATTTCAAGGGGGGTGATCAGGAACTTGAAAGAGAGGAACCCTGTGGAGCTTGTAATGGAGATGAATGCTTGTAGGAAGCTCAACGAGGCCAAGTGCCAGGTACTCCACCTGGGTCACAACAATCCTGTGGTAAGCCACAGACTTGGGGATGTGTGGTTGGAGAGCTCCACGTCAGAGAGCAACCTGAGGGTTCTGGTTGGCAGTTATTCTGATTGAGCCAGCAATGCCCAGGTGGCCAAGAATGCAGATGGCATCCTGGCTTGTGTTAGAAACAGGGTGGGCAGCAGAGACAGGGAGGTGATCATCTGCCTGTGCCTAGCATTGGTAATGCCACAGCTCGTGCTGTGTTCAGCTCTGGGCCCCTCACTCCAGGAAGGACACTGAGAGGCTGCAGCTGTCCAGAGCAGAGCAGCGAGGCTGGAGAAGGGCCTGGAGCAGATGGGGGGGAGGAGGGGCTGAGGGAGCTGGGGATGTGCAGGCTGCAGAAGAGGAGACTGAGAGGGCAGAGCTCACTGCTCTCTACAGCTCCCTGCAGGGAGGTTGGAGTGAGGAGGGGGCAGCCTCTGCTCCTTGATGGCAAGGGACAGGAGCAGAGGCAATGGTTCCAAGCTGCCCCAGGGGAGGTTTGGGCTGGATGCTAGGAAATATTTCTTCCCAGAGGATGGTTCTCAGCCATTGGAATGGTCTGCCCAGGGCAGTGCTGGATCGCCCTCCCTGGAGGTGTTTGAGCAGCCTGTGGAGCTGGTGCTTAGGGACATGGTTTGGTGTTGCCCCTGCAGTGCTGGGTGGAAGGTTGGACTGGAGGAGCTTGGAGGTCTCTGCCAACCGCATGTTTTTCGTGGTGCACATGGGAAGGGGTCATGGATTCAAAGGTGTGCCTGGGAGCAGGACCATTTACAACTCCTGCATCTGCCTTTTCAGACCTAGAAAAGAAGGAACAGAAGGAGGTACTTGGAGTTGCTTGGAGTCTAGATAACCTTTAAGCCACAAATTCAGAGCTCCCAGGGCAATCAGCAGCTCTTTGTGTCTCCCAGTAAGCCCTTTGGGCATTATCTTGTGAGAATTACAAGAGGCTTTTAATTTTCCTGTTAGCCCAAACAATGCCACATTTTTCTGCTGCAGTCTTGCCTTCCCTGCAGGAAAAAAAATAATCAGCAGTAAAAATCTTATCAGGACTATTCCAAGCAGTGTGTGTGGACCAAAGAAAAGTGAAACAAATCCAGCTTACCGTTTCTGTGCCGGAGTCAGCCGAATACAGAGCGCCAGAACCACTGATTTTTATCTGCTGCTGGAAGGAACCTAGGGAGTGCTGCTGGAAAGCAGTTTTCTCCATATGCAAAATTTGCCATTTCACTTCAGGTGCTAATACTCACTCGCTGGATAAGGAATTGGCTGGATGGTGCCACACAGAGAGTGGTGATCAAGGGCACAATGTCCACCTGGAAACCAGTGTCAAGTGGCGTGGCTTAGGTGTCAGTGCTGGCACCAGTGCTGTTTGACATCTTTTTCGGTGACATGGACAGAGGAATCAGTGCAGCCTCAGCAAGTTTGCAGATGGCACCAAGCTGTGTGGCACAATCGACTTGCTAGAGGGCAGGGATCCATCCAGCAGGACCTGGACAGGCTGCAGAGGTGTGTCCAGGCCAACCTCATGACATTTAACGAGGCCAAGTGTAAGGTCCTGCAGCTGGGTNGTTGCCCAGGGAGGTTGTGGCTGCTCCCTCCCTGAAGGTATTCAAGGCCAGGTTGGATGAGTCCTTGTGTGACCTGTACTAGTGAAAGGTGTCCCTGCCTATGGCAGGGGGTTGGAACTGGATGATCTTTGAGGTCCGTTTCAATCGTACCACTCTATGATTTTATGTTTCTTTGATTCTAATACTGGAGCGAGCTGCTGGGTCCTTTGCTTTTGGACAGAAGTTTGTGGGATATTTTTAAGCCCGTTTCATACTGTGTTCTGCAGCTGTTCCCCCAGCATTACACAGGTTTGTGTCAGCACAGCAGGCAGGATTAAGATTGCTGTCCACACCTGAGAAGCACTAAACTGGCAAAACAAATATTCAAGAGGAATTATTCCCTCCTATTCTACTGAGGCGTTTCCCCAACATGTATTTTCATAGATTCTCAGAATCATAGAATCATAGAATGGTAAGGTTGGAAGGGACCTCAAAGATCATCAAGTTCCAACCCCCTGCCATAGGCAGGGACACCTCCCACTAGTACAGGTCACTCAAGGCCTCCTCCAACCTGGCCTTGAACACCTCCCTGGGAAACCTGTTCCAGTGTCTCACCACCCTCACTGGAAAGAACTTTCTCCTAACATCCAGTTTAAATCTCCCCTCTGTCAGTTTAAACCTGTAATGATTTGGGTTGGAAGAGACCTCAGAGATCATCCAATTCTAACTGCCCCACTGTGGGCAGGGGACACCTCCCACTAGCCCAGGTTGCTAAAGAACTCATCCAACCTGGCTTTGAACACCTCCAGGGAGGGGACATCCACAGCCTCCCTGGGCAACCCCTGTGTCTCACCACCATCACTGGAAAGAGTTTCTTCATAATACCCAGTCTGAATCTCACCTGTTCCAGCTTCAATCCATTCCCTCTTGTCCTATCACTACAAGCCCTTGTTAGAAGTCACTCTGCAGCTATCCTGTAAGCCTCTTTCAGGTACTTGGAAGTATACGCCAAGGTGTCCCTGGAGCCTTCTCTTCGCCAGGCTAAACAGCTCCAACTCTCCAGAGGGGAGGTGCTCCAGCCTCTGATCATCTTCATGCCCTCCTCTGGACCTGCTCCAGGAATTCAATGTACCTCTTATGCTGGGGGTAACAGAACTGGATGCAGTACAGTTTCCTATTGTTTAAGTTTTCCAAGTCAGAGTATTCAGTGCATTTAGGGCTTGTTATGCTGCCTTTGGAGGAACCAAGCATTTTCAATACAAACAGAACTTTTTCCCCCTCAATTTTGTTATGAGAACTCTTTTCCAGAATGAAAGGCTCAGTGGTAATTTTCCTTTCAGTCAAGTACCTTTATTTTATAGTAAATTAATACTTGCTGCATGTTCCTGGTAGGTATTTATATACTCCCTGTCAACAAGATTTTGGCTGTTTTCTCCTGCTTTGAGCTTCAAGGATGTAGATACTTCTGCTCAGGGATTAAAATAGCTATGTAAAACTTGCTGTGAGGTTGAGGAGGATGAGGAGAATTACCTTGGCAGAGAGTCTATCAGGAGCCTGACCCTCAGCAGAGAGTTTTGCTCAGTAAAGCTCTGTTAAGGCAGTACCATGGCTGAGCCCCAGCATGTGAAGCCTTCTTCAGGCCAAAGCTTTTTTACCTTTTTTTTTTTTTCCCCCCTTTCTCAGTCATTTTTCTGAAATGATGGAAAACAACCATGTGGCAGAATCGGGTGAGCGTTGGGAAAGTTCACCTGCAGCAGGGCAGCCACTAGGGGTGGGATCACAGCATCCCTGGGCGTCATTGTAAACCCATTCAATATGCATCTCACTTCCCAGCTTTTTAAAGGCATTGGAAAATGAAGCAAGAAATGCTGCCCTGATTTCTAGTAACTTCACTCTGCGGGAACCAATTTGGCACCATCTGAGTGCAGATTTTCAGGAGAATTTGAGTGTGAGCGCCGCGAGGTCTCCAGCAGTACAGTTCCTCTTAAATACCGTAATTGGAGCCCTGAAATGTCTTTAAGCACTTTATTTTACAAATAGCTGGGGTGGTGGAATGAAGTCATATAAAGTTATGGTGGCACTTGACAATTTTAGGAGACTTTTAGCCTGCCAAATTGGAGCTGTGGTATCGGTATGCAGGGAAACCTCTTCCTTGGTGGGCGGCAATCATGCTGCCAAACTGCGGGCTCTAAATCGCGGCTATCGGCTACGGCAGCAGAAAATGAGCATGCAGCTTTTTATGACCTTTAGTGAGCAGGACTATGAACCTGTCACTTGTGAAGCTTTACAAAGCATCCCCTTAAGACAGGGGATTGGTGACATTTTGTGTGAGCAGATATCATTAACAGACTCGGCTGCTGGTGGCTTGGGGAAAACTCTCACCGGGTGCGACGCAGAACTGACGTTCACAGATCCTGTTGGCGTTTCCCTCCTTGCATCTTCTTCTCTGACTGAGTTGCTGTTAGTGCAGGGAAGTAGAGTGTGAGAACATGGATNGAGCAGAGCAAAGGGGCAGAATCCCCTCCCTTGCCCTGCTGCCCATACTGCTCTTGCTGCAGCCCAGCACACAGTTGCTGTCTGGGCTGCACTCACACTGCAGGCTCATGTTGATCTTTTCATCACCCCAGATCCCCAGGGCCCTTTCCTCAGGGTAAAAAGAAATCTGTCTTCCCATCTTCATTCTTGCACCTCATCTCTGAAAAATGTCTTGGTGTCTTTCGGTAAATCTCTTTGTGTCTTTGGGTAAACAGAAGGAAAAAGCTTTCACGCTGAGGGGTCATTTATATTTCTTGCAGTAAGTTAAGTTCTTCATAAATCCACAAATGTTCCATGAAAGCAAGGCTCTGCTGGCAGAAAACAAATTAATCAAATGCATCAGTCACATTCCTTGGCTGGGCTTCATGGGGAGCAGCACATCAAATAAAGGCAGTGAGGGACTGGGCTCATGTGTGAGCTCACTCCTGCAGGTATAGAATCATAGAATCATGGAATGGTAAGGTTGGAACTGACCTCAAAGATCATCTAGTTCCAACTCCCTGCCATAGGCAGGGACATGTCCCACTAGTACAGGTCACTCAAGGCCTCATCCAACCTGAACTTGAACACCTCCAGGGAGGGAGCAGCCACAACCTTCCTGGGCAACCTGTGCCAGTGTCTCACCACCCTCACTGCAAACAACTTCCTCCTAACATCCAGTTTCAATCTCCCCTCTGCCACTTTAAACCCATTGCCCCTTGTCCTGTCATTGCAAGACCTTGTAAATAATCCCTCCCCAGCCCTCCTGTCGCCCCTTTCAGATACTGGAAGGCTACTCTAAGGTCTCCTGGAAGCCTTCTCTTCGCCAGGCTGCACAGCCCCAACTCTCTCAGCCTGTCCTCACAGCAGAGCTGCTGCAGCCCTGTGAGCATCTTCGTGGCCTCCTCTGGACTGGCTCAAACAGTTCCATGTCCTTCCTGTGCTGGGGGCTCCAGAACTGCACAGAGTACTCCAGATGGGGGCTTAGGAGAGCAGAGCAAAGGGGCAGAATCCCCTCCCTTGCCCTGCTGGCCATGCTGCTCTTGCTGCAGCTCAGGACTCAGTTGGCTGTCTGGGCTGCGTCTGCACACTGATATATATTTGCATCCAGTAGGAATTTTTTTTGTTCTCTCTAGGATGGGGAAGCAAAAAATCAAATCTGAGCAAAATCAGCAGCA
This sequence comes from Ramphastos sulfuratus, assembly GCA_013399055.1. Lineage (NCBI taxonomy): Eukaryota > Metazoa > Chordata > Aves > Piciformes > Ramphastidae > Ramphastos > Ramphastos sulfuratus. The sequence continues at coordinate 19,439 of WBNM01008627.1, read as the reverse complement.
GCTGAAATATGTTTTTAATAAAGCCAAAAAGCAGAGATCCCTGCTCTGCCCAAGGGAGCGTTTTGACTCTGTCTTTCTGTTTGTAAATGCGTTCAGGTCTCTAATGGCTTTTGAAGCCTATGTTCAGCTATAAATCTGCCTCCTCAATGTATTCCACGAGCAGGTTTGCTTTTCCTGCTCTGCCATGCCTTTTGGCAAACAACGTTTTGCTTTCCCCATAGTTTGTGTCTGCTTAGGGAGGCATTTTGGTTCAGAGCAGTAGCAGAGCCGAGGCAAATCTGTCTGCCACCCCCAGGGCGTGCTGGTTTGGATCCCAGCTCATCTTTGGTCCAGGTGTCCTTTGCTGGAGACAATTGCTGGTGTCTCACCTCAGGTGTGCACCAAGAGACCAAAGNTCCAGAACTGCACACAGTATTACAGTCCTGTAGGCACCTTCAGTGCAGGTACTGCAGTGAGGCTGATGGGCTTGGGGGCCACTTCAAGCTGGATTGATCTACTCCTGCTTTTGCACCATGGGCATGCCCTCTGCTCTCCAGGTTGGTCTTCCCAATTTCTGGTTGCTGTGCCTCCTTGTCACCTTGAATTCCTCAGGCTGTGAGTATAGCACAGTAAGTGAAGGAGAGAGAAGAAAAGCTTAGCATGTGCCTGCTTCTCTTGTTTTATTTATAAGACAAAGGTGTCTCCCTGTATATGCTACTCAGATTTTGGCGAATTGTGACAGAGATAAATATAGAGAAGCATTTAGAACCAGGCAAGGTATTTGGCTGGAAAAGCCTTTCCTCTCAGCCAGGCAGCACTGGGCCAAGGAACTGTCAGAGGGAGATGAAATGTATCAGCATTCCACAACCAAAACTCTTCAGAACTTCCGTTCCAGTAAAATAATTAGGGTAATTTGACATTGCAGGCCGCATCCAGGCTATATGCCCCGTGCCTGGCTGGTTGGCTGCAGCACTGGATTTTGTGAGCACTGAATTTAGATCCCCTTTAAGCATCCTTATAGAACTTAGATATGATTTATTTTTTTCAATTGTTGTTTAATTGGTTTTTAATTGTTCAATTGTTCTGGTGGCTGAGTTAGCCATAGCTGGAGGAAGCAGAGACTGCATTGCACTTGACATCTTTCAGAGTAGCCAGGAAGGTGCTTCACCACATCACATCATTTCTGAAGTGTTTTGTATCAGGGCAGAGCTGTGGTGGGCATTATCTGCGCCTTTTTCCTTTGTGCACAGCATTTGCTTTAGTGGTCAAATACAAATGCTAGGAATAGATTTCTGTAATACAAGGGACTTCAGGAACTTGTATTAGCCTTCAAAAAAACAAACAAACAAAAAAAAAACTTGACTTTGACCCTCTCTATTCTTCAGGCAGAATACCAAGTCTTTTCCAGTGCATGTCAGATTTTGAATGCTAAGTTAGCTGTCCCATGAGGGTCTGAAGCCTCTGTCTCCTTCTCATCAGAGTGATATTTCCCTGGCACTCTAAAGGTTAAAAAGCCTGCCTGGAGAGGTTTTGGTTGAGTTCCACCATGCCTGTCTTGTGTGTTTCAAAGGGAAGGTAGGTTTAATGTGGTTTAAAATGAGCAAACCAGATGGTGCAGCTGCCTGGTGGTGTGGAGGGTCCGGGCAAGATGGCAGAAGTCTGTGTTGAGCAGGGTCTATGTCAGTTCCTTGTGCGATGCGACAGCGAGCTGCTGCGGTACATGATCTGGTTGGGTTTGCTCAGGTAGCTTGGCTCAGAAGAGACCAAGGCATCCTGCATGCTTTGGAATATCTATGTTGCTATGGGATCCAGCAGATGCTGACTATGGAGAAGTCCATCTGACTTGCTTAGGTGCACAAAGTTTGGATGATGGGTATGAGGTGAGGAAGGTTCCTCCTCCCACCTGTCAATACTTGAAAGTGACCCAGTGATTCCCAGGGCCTTACACTGACTTTTCTCAGTCTCCCTTCCCTGGCCTAACTGTTGGGTTTTGTCTCAGAGGAGCCACTATTGGCCTAACTCCCTTTCTGCACCTCTGTTTGATTCAGCAGAATTTAACCTGTGCCAGTTTTAATCTCTAACGACCTTGCTAAGGCATTCATGCATTTACTCAGCTCCTCCTTCAAAATAAATCTGCTATCCAGCTTCCAGGGCAAGGAGGGAAGGAGCACAGTGCACTCACTTAAAATGAGCAAATGCCCTTGGGTTGGGACTTGTGATCCTGCCTGGTGCTGGGAAGCATTACAGGAAGAAAGTTTCAGTCCTTCTGTGTAAGGCTTCAGTTGATGTTGCTGGTTTGAGGAACTTGTTGGGATGTGCCTTCTGCCTGCCCATTGGCCAAAGTAGATCTACTGCAGGACACTACCTGGAGGGCATTCTACTGTTTCACTCTCTTTAGACTCTTAAAAAGGTCTTTAGATCCTTTCTACTTGTTTTTCCTTACTTATTTCTTCCTTTGGCGCTTGTCAAATACAGAACATGGCAATTTTTTCCTGCCTCAAAGCCTTAGCTGCTTATATTTACTCTGAAAAATGTAGTGTATGGAGCTGGGACTGGTGGAGGGATGTTGTTTCTCCTCAGCAGGTTATCTTTAGACATTAAACAAGGCTTCAAACTTGGAAGGGAAATGTATTTTAAAATTGCACAGAATAGCTAGAGTTGAAAAAAAAATAATTCAGAAGTAATGAATCATTTGGTATGGAGTAAAATAAATAGGGAGAGTTCAGTTAATGTGTATGTCTAAATAAAGTGACAAAGCTGAAACACAGCTACTCTGTTCTTGTTGAGCTNGAGGTTGGATGAGGCACTTAGTGCCATGGGTTAGTTAATTAGAAGGTGTTAGGCGATAAGGTGGACTCGATGATCCTAGAGATCTTTTCCAACCTGGTTAATTGTGTGATTCTGTGACCAGACCTGCTTGGACAATATGGAAATGAGAAACCAGAAACAATTCTTTTGGAATTTTCCCTATTATGCTTTTGCTGAATTCCATCTCCCATTGAAACACTCCTGTCCCAGTGCAGATGGGGTTCACAGGGGCTGGAATTCATGTTGAAAAGAACTTCACAAACACTGGTGGGACTTCCCATGTTTTGACAAGTTTAAGGTAGAATAAAGATAGGCAGGGTAAGCAGTGAGTCCTTGCTCTTGTAGAACATGGCATAATGTTATCACTGCAAGCCAGCAGCAGAAACAGAGGCTTCTCTTCCAGACATCTGGATTGGATATTAGAAGAAACTTCTTCTCTGAAAGAGGGTTCTCAACCACTGGAAGAGGTTTCCCAGGAAGGTGTTTGAATCCTCATCCCTGGAGTTGTCTAAAAGAGGCAGAGGTGTGGTGCTAAGGGTTTAACACCAGACTTGATAGAGTTAGGTGATGGTTGGACTCAGTGATCTTACAGCTCTTTGCCAACCACAATGATTCTGTGATTCTCCCATCAGTATCTGCTCAGGCGTCAACAAACGTGGGACCTAAATTAAGATTTGGTGAAGTATCTTTGTTTTGGAGACATCTGGATAAAGATCAAGATTCTCACCTGTCTCTCTAATAATTGTGGAAGAGGTTTAAGTGTGTTGTTAAGTCCAACTCTTTCTCAGTAAGGGATGCAATGAGACATTTGAAGTCTGTCTTAGGTGCCTAAAACCATGGTTAGGCACTTGGTGAGGGTTTTCAGAAGCCCAGCATTGATCTTTCTCTAGGTCTGTCTACACCCTTGGGCACCTGCATGGTTTTTTAAGTGAACAAAGGGACTCTTTCCTGATCCATACTGGCGCTGGACATATTTTACTTCACTTCTGAACTTGGCGTGACCCCAAGTTCATCCTTAATTCAGAAAGTGATTTTTTTCAACTGAATAAAGCAGGTCATGTTTTAAATTTCTAAGTCCATCTGGTCCTGGCACATCCTCACTCAGGAGAGCTGGTCCTTGGTGAGCTCTGGGAAAAGACAGCAGAGAGCAACATGTTTTGGTTCACTTTCCCCATCAGTCGTGGTCACAAAATGATTGCTGAGCTCCTTAGGACTGGAAATAATCCAACTGACAGTCTCTTAGTGAGCTGCCAGTTGGGAACCTTGCTCTGCTTCTCTTTTTTTTCTTTTGAGCTTCTCTTTCTTTTAAGCTTGACTTCCATGGGATCAATTAATGGTAGTGAGTTAGGAAACTCCTTGTTTTACAAAGTCAATAAGTGGTGCCTGCATCGAATGGTTTTGTTACAAACCTCTCATTACTGGGCTGAGCAAACAACACAGCTTACAGGGCTGCTGTTTATGGGCAGCCTGGACTCAGGGATACCTCAGCCTCTGTTTCTTTTAACATGAGAGAGGTATGAGTAAAAAGTCAGGAGTGTACAAAACGATGCAGGCACAGCGAGGTTGATGAATCCAGCTCGAGGCAGCTTTTGAACAGAGTGCAATAAATGAAAGCTCTGACTGTACTCAGTGCTGCTTAGTCTTCATGGGCACTCATCTTGGGAAGGAGCAGGTGGAAGACTCTGGCGGGTGGAGCTGTTTGTGTGCCTGCACAAATCACACTGCCATGGGGCCGCTGCCTGTGCCAGTTTTGTCTGTGTGCCAGTTTGGACAGCTTCTGTTTTACTCACTAGAAACAAATATTAGTAGTAAGCACATGCTGCTGGTGCAGTCCAAAAGATGACACATCCATTTCCTCCAGCATCTTTAAGGCAGTACTAGGTAGGGTGCCAGCATATGACACCTAGTGAGTCTAGCCAGGGAAAGGTGTGACCTGCCAAGGAAAGAAACTCTTTGTCAGCTCAGAAATGTGAGCTTNCTGTTCTAGTGGGAAGTGTCCCTGCCTGTGGCAGGGGCTTAGAACTGGATGATCTTTGAGGTCCCTTCCAGCCTAAACCATTCTAGGATTCTATGATTCCTCTGCTAGGTGACCTGAGGGATGGAGTGAGACTAGCCAGGTAGGCTCAATCAAGGCAGCCCACTTAGGCTGCAGGGCTTTGGGCCAGTGGAAGCAGCCAGGTCATAATGCGTAGGAGAGTGATAAAGCTTCTCTCAGAGAGAATGAGTTTGCTCTGGATTTTACTTTGTATTTTCACACTGCAGTCTGTAATTGTGCTCATACAATTAGACTGAGCATAGCCATCTCTAAAGCCTTTTATTAGCTTTCTTTCAGGCCTGCTGTCTGCCAGCAAAGGTGAGTGTGTCATAAACACCTCAGTATACTTTCAAAGCAGTGCTTTCTTCTTCTCTAGTTCAGGAGTAATGCTGGAGTTCAGATTTATCCTGATCAGGATTAGAAAAGGTCCTGCTGAATGTCACATGAAATGCAGCATTTCAAGGCTGCTTTTGAAGTCTTAGGGACTTGATGCTCTTAGTACTTTGTGAACAGTGCTACCTATTTAAAACCACAGCATGGCATGTAGCAGTTGTTTGACAGAGATTTGGATGAGCAGCTAAGGAACGTGGTCTAACATAGAATCATAGAATGGTAAGGTTGGAAAGGACCTCAAAGATCATCCAGTTCCAACCCCCTGCCATAGGCAGGGACACCTCCCACTAGTACAGGTCACTCAAGGTCTCATCCAGTCTGACCTTCAACACCTCCCTGGGCAACCTGTGCCAGTGTCTCACCACCCTCACTGCAAACAACTTCCTCCTAACATCCAGTTTCAATCTCCCCTCTGCCACTTTAAACCCATTGCCCCTTGTCCTGTCATTGCAAGACCTTGTCAATAGTCCCTCCTCAGCCTTCCTGTAGCCCCCTTCAGATCCTGGAAAGCTACTCTAAGGTCTCCTGGAAGCCTTCTCTTCTCCAGGCTGCAGAGCCCCAACTCTCTCAACCGGTCCTCATAGCAGAGCTGCTGCAGCCCTCTGAGCATCTTCATGGCCCACATGGTTGTGTACAGGGAGATGTTGGGTTGTGGTTGGAATTGATGATCTTAAGGCCTTTTCCAGCCAGGCCTTTCTTTGCTTCATAAAGAACTACAGGTGTAATGCTGGCTTGATCAGCAGAGGAGATCCACCATGCACGCAGCCAGGGGACTGAAGATTTCCAGTGGTGTCTCCTCCTGTTGTCATCCCTGTACAGTAGTCTGGGGATTGAATTTGACAGAGTCACAGAATTGTCAGGGTTGGAAGGGTCACTAAGAGTCATCTAGTTCCAAGGGAGGTTATTCTGCGCCTGTACTCAGTATTGGTCAGGCTACACCTTGAGTGATGTGTCCAGTAATGAGCCCCTCAATTCAAGAGAGATGTTGAGGTGCTGGAAGGTGTCGAGAGAAGGGCAGCAAGGCTGGTGAGGGGCCTGGAGCACAGCCCTGTGAGGAGAGGCTGAGGGAGCTGGGGGTGTGCAGCCTGCACAAGAGGAGGCTCAGGGCAGACCTCATTG
>WBNM01008624.1:0-14895 GCA_013399055.1 Ramphastos sulfuratus | reverse complement strand
CATTACCTGGGAATCGCCGTGGCCATGTGTTTGCAGCTTACACTGGCTCTGCAGCAACTCTCTCTCTCCCCACTCTGCCTGGAATACTTTGTATTTTACTGCAGGATCACTGTTGTGAGCTTTGGAAGCGTTTTTATACGGGAAACTTGCTCAGGGATCATTTATCGTGGGTACCATGTGCTGGGATTGATGCTAAGCCTCTGCAGCACAGTTAGAAGTTTTCCTGTTTTGTGTTCCTATTTTCCCAAGTTCTGATTGTTTAAACTCTTTAATTCTGTGTTAATAAATATCCTTTGTGCCAGTATTTCCTGTCGACTGAAAATCCAAAGAATCTGAGGGATTTTTCCCCGAATTGTTGAATATTAATTAAATAATATTCAGAGATATTAATAATAATAATTCATAACCGGATATTAATATCTCATCACAATCTCTGACCTGGTCTACACCAAAGGACAGAGGACTAACAGGTTCTAGGTCAAGTCTTCAACTGGGACAAGGACTGCAGGCACAGGTTACCAATCCAAACATTCTCCTGCAATGTCCTCAAGTGCAGATTGGATGCAGCCATTAGCCCCATTTCCCAGGGGATTAAACTGAGGCAGAGAATGGCAGTCAGAGCACCCATCCTGGATTGGACCAAGCACCTACTTAGTTTTGTTTGGTATATTTTTGTGTTTGGGAGTTTGGTATATTTTTGTGTTTGGGAATTTTAGGGCAGCAATAAACCTACCACTGTCTGTAGAAGGGGAGGCTGAAAGGAGACCTCATTGTTCTCTACAACTGCCTGAGGGAGGTTGTAGTGAGGTGAGCATTGGTCTCTTCTTCCCAGTATCTGNATTGTTCTCTACAACTGCCTGAGGGAGGTTGTAGTGAGGTGAGTATTGGTCTCTTCTTCCTAGTATCTGGTGACAGAACAAGAAGAGATGGCTTGAAATTGTGCCAGGGGAGGGTTAGATTGGATATTAGGAAACATTTCTTTACTGAAAGAAGGTTCAGGCATTGGAACAGGGAGGTGGTAGAATCACTGTCCCTGAAGGTGTTCAAGAAATGTGTGGACATGGCATTTGGGGACACGGTTTAAGGGCCACAGTGGTCATAGGTTGATGATTGGACTCAATGATTTTAGAGGTCTTTTCCAACCAAAACGATTCTAAGTGATTTTTTTTTTTTACCATACTACTAATTCTAATCACAATTAGCAGACTTGGGAATCGAGCCAGAAAGGACACCAGGAAGCTGCCTATGAAAGACCAGTTTTGTTGTATTGCCCAGGATTTCACAATAAGTTCTGTAAAGCAGCCTTGATGTCTGTTCATTTCCACACAGTTCTTTAACATTGCTCTATCCTGGGTATAGAAACAACCAGGAAGTGGAACCCTAACCCACAGCATAAATCACTGTATCACATCCTCATTTCTGCTGTTGGGTCATTGGCAGATCTGGCTGAAGGAAAACAGAAGATTTGGTTCTAACAGTATCACAGTATCACAGTATCACCAAGGTTGGAAGAGACCTCAAAGATCATAAAGTCCAACCCATTACCACAGACCTCAAGACTAGACCATGGCACCAAGTGCCATGTCCAAACCCACCTTGAACACCTCCAGGGACAGTGACTCCACCACCTCCCTGGGCAGCCCATTCCAGTGGGGAATGACTCTCTCAGTGAAGAACTTTCTCCTCACCTCCAGCCTAAACTTCCCCTGGCACAGCTTGAGACTGTGTCCTCTTGTTCTGGTGCTGGTTGCCTGAGAGAAGAAAGCAACCTCCTGCTGGCCACAACCACCCTTCAGGTAGTTGTAGACAGCAAGAAGGTCTCCCCTGAGCCTCCTCTTCAGCAGGCTAAACAATCCCAGCTCCCTCAGCCTCTCCTCATAGGGCTTGTGCTCGAGGCCTCTCACCAGCCTCGTTGCCCTTCTCTGGACACGCTCAAGCACCTCAATGTCCTTCTTAAATTGAGGGGCCCAGAACTGGACACAGTACTCAAGGTGTGGCCTAACCAGTGCAGAGTACAGGGGGAGAATGACCTCCCTGCTCCTGCTGGCCACACTATTCCTGATGCAGGCCAGGATGCCATTGGCCTTCTTGGCCACCTGGGCACACTGCTGGCTCATGTTTAGGCGGGTGTCAATCAGCACCCCCAGATCCCTTTCTGTTTGGCTGCTCTCCAGCCACTCCGACCCCAGCCTGTAGCTCTGCATGGGGTTGTTGTGGCCAAAGTGCAGCCCCCAGCACTTGGATTTGTTGAAAGCCATCCCCTTGGACTCTGCCCATCTGTCCAGGCGCTCGAGGTCCTGCTGCAGAGCCCTTCTGCCCTCCAACCCACCAACATCTGCCCCCAGCTTGGTGTCATCTGCAAACTTGCTGATGACTGTCTCAATGCCCTCATCCAGATCATCAATGAAGATGTTAAAGAGGATGGGGCCCAGTACTGATCCCTGGGGGACACCGCTAGTGAGCGGCCTCCAGCTGGATGTGGCACCATTCACCACCACTCTCTGGGCTCGGCCCTCCAGCCAGTTCCTAACCCAGCACAGAGCGTTGCCAACCATGTAGTTCTCCCTATGGTTGCTGGTGAACCCTTGCATCCCCCTCAGATGACAGGTTATGGAAAATATCACCCATAAGACCCTGCAGCCTGGGAGCTGATGTGTATGGCTGCTCTGCTGACAGGCAATTTAACAGCTGTGGGATTAGAGGATGATCCTCATGTAAATCAACCCACGTGAAAACAAGAGTGCTTCATCCAGGTTTTGGAAACAGTGCAGCCCTTCTTAGCCAGGGTAATCATTTGGATGGCTGAGAAGGTTTCTTGTGTCTAGCCTGTGGGTGGAAGCGTGGGCAGAGGTGGGATTACAAGATACTGTATTCACTGTTGATGCCTGAAGCACCACCTCACCATGGACATGTGCCCATGTGTGGATGCTTGGATAAGCAGCATCCCATAGGGATTTCAGTTCCGTCTCTGTGCCCTTTTGGTAAGGTTGGTGAGGGGTCTGGAGCACAGCCCTGTGAGGAGAGGCTGAGGGAGTTGGGGATGTGCAGCCTGCAGAAGAGGAGGCTCAGGGCAGACCTCATTGCTCTCTACAGCTACCTGAAAGGAGGTTGTAGCCAGGTGGGGTTGGTCTCTTCTCCTAGGCACCCAGTGACAGAACAAGAGGACACAGCCTCAAGCTGTGCCAGGGCAGTTTAGGGTGGATGTTAGGAAGTTCTTCACAAGAAGAGTGATTGGCATTGGAATGGGCTGCCCAGGGAGGTGGTGGAGTCCCCATCCCTGGAGGTGCTCAAGAGGAGGCACTTATTACCGTGGGTTAGTTAATTAGCAGGTGTTGGGTGATAGGTTGGACTCAATGATCTCAAAGGTCTTTTCCAATCTGGTTAATTCTGTGATTCTGTAATGGTCATTAAATCTAGCAAGCACATGTGCTGGATCAAATACCTCTCCTTTGCTCCAGGAGGCCAGTCTTCATCGAGACCCGTATCAAAAATCCACAGTCAGCATCTGCACACAGCAAACCACACCCCTCCTCCACACTTGTGCTTCAAGGTTCAACCTCAGGGACAGCTTTTCTCCATTTTCCAAAGGATAAAATATCCAAGTGTCACAGACCAGGAAAAAAAAAAGTGACAATGCTAAAAAGCTGAGCATAAAAACAGTGTCAAAGCCCGTTAAAGCTTTTGCCCCTTCCCCCTCTCTATTGCACCACACCTCAGCAGCTACATCATCCTCAGACATGTTTTGCAGGCAGAAGGAAATCATGTCATTGTAGCACCAGGCAGGACTTCATGAATTATTGCCCTTTTCTGACACCTTACAACACAATGCAAATGACATCACACCCCTGAGAAGCATTACATTTCCAACGACTCCTTTGTCTCTTTTGAAAGGTCAAACTATAAAAATATTCACTTGGAAGACATGTCATGGGAGAGAGGGGCAAAATCTGTCTGCCTGGTTTAAAGACTGAGTTCCCCTCAGGCCAGAAAGCCTTTTTGAGATGGAATTTTAGCATGCTGGAAAAGAAACACCAGGGCATTCAAAGGCCAGGATTGGAGATCTTTCTGTGAATCCTACAAACCCTTGACAAGGTGGGCAAAAGTTACTGTTCTTTTCTGCTGCGTGGCATTACACAGCTACATTACATCATCAAAAGGCACTTAGGCTAAAAAGTCAAAAACTCAGAAAGTTGTTTGGAGGAAGAAACTAATCTTATCTACTCTGACAAAGCCTTTAATTATTAGAATGACATGACACTGTTTTGCCTAACCTACTTTGTTCAATAAGGAGCTATTGAGGTAAACTTTCCTCTTCACCTACACACAGAATCACATCCAGTTAGAAGAGACCTCCGAGGTTATCCAGTCCAACTCTCAACCCACCACTGAAGGGTCAACACTAAACTATATCCCTAAATGCCAGGTCCACACAGTGCCTGAATGCTTCCAGGGATGGTGACTCCATCACTACCCTGGGCAGACCATTCCACTGTTTGAGAACCCTCTCTGTGAAGAAATATTTCTTAATATCCAGCTTGAACCTCCCCTGGCACAGCTTGAAACCATTTCCTCTAGTCCTGTCACTTGCTACCAAGGAGAAGATCCTGTCCCCTCCTCATTCCAGCCTCCCTTCAGGTAGTTGTAGAGAGTGATGAGGTCTCCCCTCAGCCTCCTCTTCTCCAGACTGAATAATCCCAGCTCCCTCAGATGCTCCTCATAGACCATGTGCTCCATGTCCTTCACCAGTTTCATTGTCCTTCTCTAGACACACACCAGCATCTCAAAGTCCTTTCTATAGTGAGGAGCCCAGAACTGAACACAGTATTCAAGGTGTGGCCTCACCAGTGCTGAGTAGAGGGGGACAATCACCAACCTGTTCCTGATGGCTGCAGTGTTTCTAATTCAAGCCAGGAGGCTGTTTGGTTTTTTGGCCACCTGGGCACTCTGCTGACTCATATTCTGTTGACTATCAACCAGTACCCTCAGGTGCCTCTCCAAGTCATAGCTTTCTAACCACACATCCCCATATCTGTAGCTTGCCACATGACCCATATCTCAGCTACCAAATGTTGTGACTATTCACCTGTGGTGCCCTGCACCAAGTCTCTTCAGTGAGATTTAGGAAGATGCAGGCACCCAGAGATCTCTGTCCTTTGTTTGTAGAGAGATGCCCATGGGTCAGCTCATGCTGTTCAATTAACCAAGGATGCTGAGGCCTAGGCCTTCACACTAGGCTTTGCAGCTGCCTTCTGGCACCAGAGGACAAAGGCTCAGCTCCATTTCAGACCCCGTGGAGGACATGTTTCAGTGCTCAGGTCCTTTCACCATGTTCTTTTTCAGTCTCTTTCTAGACCATGCCTCCCAAGCACATTCCTGTGTCATTGTCCTTCTCCCACTTCATCCCAGTCTCAGTGTCTTCCCCACTAGGTCGTTGGCCTTGGACTACCTCCAGCTGTCCTCCCAGAGGAAGTCTTTGCCCTCCCTTCATTTTACACTCATCCTATAGCTTTGGCTTTTTTTTGCAAAGGTTTTCTGGGGAAATATGGCAGGCAAGAGCAGCTGCTATCCCTCAGCCAGCACTGCACAAAATAGCCTTCCCTTTCTCTTCAAGGTTCACATGGGGATATCCTGCAAGCTGGCATTCCTTCATGTCACTACCAATAATAATATGTCCAATGTATTCTCCTTCCCAGGACACTGCATATGGGCAGGTGTGCTTGAGTTTACCTTCAACAGGAGAAGTAGACTCAATCTCAGCCATTCCCCAGACCAGAGAGGTTCTCGCTTGAGCAGCAGCAGGTAACACTCCCAGCGACTGCAACAGCTCAAGAACAAGCCCACAGAAGTGCAGAACTCTGATGGACATCACTAGGAGGAGAGGTTGAGACTCTTTAGCCTGGAGAAGAGAAGATTGAGAGGAGATCTTACCAACATATATAAATATCTAAAGGATGGAGGTGATGAGGATGGGGTTGGGTTTGTTTCAGTGGCAGGCAATGATAGGACAAAGGGCAATGGGTACGAATCAAAGCACAGGAGATTTCACTTGACTTAAGGAGAAACATCTTTACAGGTAGCAGAGCAACAAAATGACCAGAGAGACTATAGTCTCCTTCTATGGAGACTTTCAGAACCCTCCTGGATGCAGTCCTGTGCAACATGATCTAAGTGTACTTGTTTTAAGGAAGGAGGTTGGACTAGATGATCTTCAGAGGTCCCTTCCAACCCCTACCATCGTGTGATTAGTGTGACTCAGAGCACAGTTGTACCTCCCAAGGCGAGGTACATGCTGGGGGAATGCATTTGGGGACTTAATCTTGATTCAAAACTTGAAACACAAACCTTGGACTTTTCTAACCTGTTTATTTAGTATATTTCAACCAAGAGGCACAGGAAATATTTGCTTTCCAACTAATCGCTTCTAATCATCTCTGTTGCTGTGGAGCAGCTGTGAAGGCATTTGGCTCAACTGTGCAAGGCCTGCACACATCAGGTGTTTGCTCAGCTTCAAATCTACACACAGTGTAAGAGAAGCAGGCAAGGACTTGAGAGCAGCATATCACCACAGACAACAGGAAGTATCCCTTAAGTAGCCAGGTCACACCCTTTTCTTTCTTCTTCCACTAGGTTTCCAGTGCACAAGCAAGAACCTCCATAAACAAACACTCCACATTTTTTTCCCCCCAAGACTGATTTTATTTGCAGGTTTTACTTCCAAAGCCCCTAATGTTATTCCTTCTAGGCCAGAGCATCTTGGGGAAAATTATTGTTTTTTTTAGAAACTCCTATAAGCATCTACAAAGTGACTCCATTGCAATTGTCTCTAGCCAGGTTACTGTCAGACACCTTGTAGGTTGCCTGTTGCCCTAACTCCTCCGTGATGCTGAACAGTATAATTTCATCATATCTTTTTCATCTTCTGTATGTCTTGGTCCATTCTATTGGAACATAGAAGTTTTCACCTCAAACATGAGGAGAAACTTCTTTACAGTGGGAGTGCCAGAGCACTGGAACAGGATGTCCAGAGAGGTTGTGGAGCCTTCTTCTCTGGAGACTTTCAAAACCCACCTGGATGTGTTCCTGTGTGAACTACCTTAGGGGATCCTACCTGGGCAGGGAGGTTGGACTCGATGAGTGTCTGGACTCAGAGTGTCTGCTCAGCAAGTTTGCTGATGACACCAAACTGGGAGGCTTGGGTGATACAGCTGAAAGCTGTGCAGCCATCAGCAAGTCTTGGACAGGCTGGAGAGCTGGGCACAGAGGAACCTAATGAGGTTTCATAAGGACAAGTGCAGAGTCCTACACCTGGGGAGGAATAATAAACTGCACCAGTACAGGTTGGAAGGTGATCTGCTGGAGAGCAGCCCTGTGGAGAGGGACCTGGGAGTGCTGGTGGATAACATCCATGGTACAGCAATGTGCCCTTGGGGCCAAAAAGGCCAATGGGATCCTGGGGTGTATTAGGATGAGTGCATCCAGCAGACCAAGGGAGGTTCTCCTCCCCCTCTACTCTGCTCTGGACGATTAGGGGACTGGAGCACTGCTTGATGAGAGGAGGCTGAGGGACCTGGGGCTGCTTAGCCTGGAGAAGAGAAGACTGAGAGGAGATTTAATAAATGTTTATAAATATCTGAGGGCTGGGGGTCGGGAGTGGGGGGACAGGCTCTGCTCACTTGCTCCCTGGGGTAGGACAAGGAGCAATGGATGGAAGCTGCAGCACAGGAGGTTCCATCTCAACACAAGGGGGAACTTCTTTACTGGAAGGGTCACAGAGTGCTGGGACAGGGTCTCCAGAGAGGCTGTGGGGTTTCCTTCTCTGGAGACTTTCAAGGCCTGTCTGGATGCATTCCTCTGTGACATGAGCTAGATTATGGTCCTGCTCTGGCAAGTGGATTGGACTCGATGACCTCTTTGGACCCCTTCCAATCCCTGACATTCTGTGATCCTGTGATGATCTCTGGAGGTCCCTTCCAATCTCTAAAGTTCTGTGATTCTACATCAGACTGTGGAGTTTCTTGGGAGGAGTGTTCATTCACACAGCAGCAAGCACTGCCATGCCCTAGGTAGGAAGCAGGTGGTGATGTTTCATCTCCTCCCTAGGTTTTGTATGGAAAAACTATTTGCAAAAGCAACACCTCTCCATCAATGTATGTCATATTTCATACTCAATTCCACCTGAGAGCTCACTGACAGAGAGGAGCAGCTAAAAAACACTGTCCTCTTAAAAAGATGATGCAGTGAGGCAAGCTGGCTCTGAGGAGGCAGCTCCTACCTTACCTGTGCTTTGTTAGCAGAGCTGTCTGCTGACACTGCACCTGCTGCTTCTAAAAAGTGGTAGAGGAAACCTTATGATACACCCAGCTATTACATTACAACCCCTGTGGCACGTAGCAAAGAATTGCACAAAGCCCCCAGCGACAGATTGCGAAGTTATAAATAAGTGCAGGACCTACATAACTGGAGTGACTTGTAGCTGCAGAGCAGCCCTCCAAATCAATGACATTTATGAAGTTTCTTGCTGCAGCTGGCTTCCTGGCTCTGCAGGCTGGGCAGCAGCAGCTTTCCTTCAGAGTGCCACCAGAGAAAGCGAGCTGCTAACAGGCACATCAGGGCAAGGACATTTTGTAGAACATGTGCAAACAGAACCGAAGGCACAAAGGTGCAGGAAAATGGTTTTATGCAAAACTTGCCACTTCCAGGGAGTGTTAAGTTCACAGCACAGCCTGTTTGCAATTCCAAACCATGTATTATTGATCCCCATAAAGCCATGCAATGAGACAGTCCCAAGAGCAACGTGAACAGGAAATGAAGGAATTTGTTTACTCAATTTGATTCTCATCTCATCTGCCTGCTCGCATGGTTCTGACTCCCCTTCATAAGTGATTTAATTAAAAAAAGGAGGGAAAAAAAATCTCTATGGAGTTGTAACCATGTTCAGACCAAAAATACCCAAACCTCTTTTAAAGGGCACACATTCCCTGAACTGCTGCTGTGAGCCACAGCTCTGTATCCCTTTCAAACACTGCTGGGAGAAGCGTGTTTGTCACCTCCTTAGCAATGGCTGGGCAGGAAGAGCAAATCCTTCCTCTGTGCTTGGTGGGGCATGGTGGCTGTTGGTTTGTTTCAGCATGAGGAGTTGTTAAAGACTGAGCAACAATTACATCCATTGGATTATTTTCCCTTCCCTTCATCTTTCCTTCCCTTCATCTTCCCTCCCCTTCCGTTCCCCTTCCTTCCCCTTCCTTTCCCTTCATCTTCCCTTCCCTTGCCTCTTTTCCTTTCTTTACTTTTCTTTACTTTTTTTTTTCTTTTTCTTTTCTCTTCTTTTTTCTCTTTTCTAGTCTTTCCTTTTCTCTTCTTTTCTTTCATTTTCTTTCCTTTTCTCTCCTTTCCTTTTCTCTTCTCTTCTCTTTTCCTTTTATCTTTTCTTTTCTTTTCTCTTTTCTTTTCCTTTCCTTTTCTCTTTTCTTTATTTTTCTTTTCCCCCCAGAATTACAAAACCAGAGTATTGCCACATTTAAGAGTTTATACTCTGTTAAAATAGGGATTGTTTTGTGCTTGATGAGCTGCTCTCAGCAGCCTGTGGGCTCCCACACAGCGCAGTCTGATGTGCTGATTGGCAGGAACTGTCAATTGGCACACTCTTACAACAAATAGAAGATAGTAACTGAGCTGGTTTACCCATTTAAAAAAATTCCAAACACCAAAAACACAACCAAAATCTACTGCTAAACTAACTTAAACCAGCTTGTATTTGCTGTGAGACAAAACCAAGCCAGCATCTGGCTGTGACAGATCAGCCAAGGAGAGGCAATCTCCACTTTTCCAAACCTCACATAACACAGCTTTGTATTGTGGCTGAGGTTTCTCTTCCTGACTCCAAGAGATTGCAATATGATTTTTCCCTCCATGGGACACATCCCTCAAAACCAGTTCTCTGCCTGGGGGAAGCAGATATTTATACTGCATAGCACTGGAAAGTCTCAGATAAGATTTGGTCAGATTATGCTATATCCATCCATCTTTATCTTCCTGCCTATATTCCATACATTGCTATTCTTGTCCTGAAATACTAATTATTGTGCTAAAAATGCTCTGGTTTCTAAGAGACTCTTTCTCAGGTATTTAACTTTTGCATATGTCACATAGTTACAGATATGAACCCCAAACATTTTCTACCACACCTGCAATAACCCCTGACAAATGCCCTTCAGCAGCCTCAGCTCCTCTCTCAATTCCTGCACATAAAAAAAAAACCAAAAAACTGCTGGTGATCTGGGAGTGAGAATTGTGGGAATACCACACAAAACAATTTTTTGAAAGGCTAGGATAAAGCAGATAGAGTTTTGCATCCCAAATTTCCCCATGGCCAGAAGCATTGCTTGCTTGTAGCCGAGCACATCCTGCAGTGGCTGGTTCTTTCCCTACCTGTAGCCCACTGGAGAGCAGCTCTTGACAGCACAACCAGGAGCTGAAGATACTGAAACTGTTGGACATACATTCATTCCAAAAACCAGCTTTTAGCCTATTTATTTCTTTACTATTTGCTCTGTTGCTTTTAAGGCAATCTCATCTCACATGTNGCCGAATGCGTGGAGGCAGCAGGCAGGATGCAAGCAGGCACCTGTAATGGCGAAAGGCACACACCCTGTGTTCCCTGCTCCTTTTATTAACACAGCCCGAAGATCAGTGGGCCTTTGGACACGAGATAGCCAATCAAATGGCAGTTAGCCAAGATTTGGCCATATTGGGTGAAGCCATAGGCTTGCTTTACCCTTTTTTGGGCAGATCACGGGCCTTGTATCAGGCAACCCTGTGCACCCTGTTTACCGCAGTGGATGGACAGACCCCAGACTTAGTGGTGCCAGGTCCTTTGTCCCTTTTCCCACGGTTGCTCTCCCCAAAACAGAAGGAGAGAGAGCAGAAAAATGTCCTGGGTAAGCCAGGGCATTCACAAGCCTAATTTGTTCAGGCCTACCACGACAATGTCTTTTTCAAGGTGTGAAAAAAGACTGCAGTGAAATTGTTGTCTTAATCTGCAGCTGAGATATTTAGCTGGGGAGAAGTCCCTCTTCCAGTAGTGATTGCTGCTAACACGTCACTGAAATCTAAAGTCCCAGTGGATAGTCCACCTCAATACAAATTGGCAATCATTTGGGCCTCCAGGCAATGGGGGCTAGAAATCTGGTAGCAAGAGCTGACAGAAAAATGCAGTGCTGCTCTGAGTAGGGAGGACAACTAAAAATAAAGTAATATCAAAGCTGAGATGAATGCATCATGCTCTTTGGACATTATTTTGATCTTTCAGTGCACTGGAAGTAAGGCTTATAAATTATAGATGGTATTGGGAGCAGCGTGTAAATATTACAAGACAGAAACAGGTTATTAGAGATAAAACAAGGAATAAAGAAAGATGCAAAAAGAAATAATCTGAGACAGCCTAGGGGAAACAGTAGAATCTGGTCTTGGCTGCAACTGCATGTACAGAGAGGTTTTAATTGGAAGAAGCAGCTTTTCCTGTCAAGTATGGCACTACATTGTCGTCGACATCCCAGCAACAAATACAAATATATGAGTCAGTGCTCTGAAAAAAATACAGGACAGATTAATGAGTCATTATCTCCTACAGCCCTCCAAATCATACGAGTCAACAAGGAGAAGAGCTCCTGAGGCATCTCTCTCTCTAATACAGTGCTCTCATTCAGCATTACAACCAGAATTTCAGTGTGAGGATCTTGTTTTGGAGGTGTCAAACTGCCAGAACCAAAACAGAGCTGTATTTTTAAAGTTGCCAACCATTTCCTGACTCAAAAGGGCTATGTCTTAACTTGGTCTAGCAGATAACAAGGAAACACAAAACCAAAACAGAAGCCAAGTGGTCACACTTCAGTACAGGACCATGCTTTGGCTATTCACTTTGAACATCACAAATGAACAGCCCAAACCACTGATCAGCCTCTGCTTCCTGCCACTTCACACAGCTAAAAATATTTGAGTAGTGAGATGGAAAAAAAGACACATAAACCTGTGAGATATTGTTAGTTCAGAGCATTTTACTATACAACTTGCAAGTGAAGATTCCATCTATCTTAAAGAGGGAAAAGGAGAGAGGGGGGAAAAAGGAGAGAGGGGGGAAAAAGGAGAGAGGGGGGAAAAAGGAGAGAGGGGGGAAAAAGGAGAGAGGGGGGAAAAAGGAGAGAGGGGGGAAAAAGGAGAGAGGGGGGAAAAAGGAGAGAGGGGGGAAAAAGGAGAGAGGGGGGAAAAAGGAGAGAGGGGGGAAAAAGGAGAGAGGGGGGAAAAAGGAGAGAGGGGGGAAAAAGGAGAGAGGGGGGAAAAAGGAGAGAGGGGGGAAAAAGGAGAGAGGGGGGAAAAAGGAGAGAGGGGGGAAAAAGGAGAGAGGGGGGAAAAAGGAGAGAGGGGGGAAAAAGGAGAGAGGGGGGAAAAAGGAGAGAGGGGGGAAAAAGGAGAGAGGGGGGAAAAAGGAGAGAGGGGGGAAAAAGGAGAGAGGGGGGAAAAAGGAGAGAGGGGGGAAAAAGGAGAGAGGGGGGAAAAAGGAGAGAGGGGGGAAAAAGGAGAGAGGGGGAAAAAAGGAGAGAGGGGGAAAAAAGGAGAGAGGGGGAAAAAAGGAGAGAGGGGGAAAAAAGGAGAGAGGGGGAAAAAAGGAGAGAGGGGAAAAAAATCAATTATTTTAAAAGCATTTGGCTTAAAGAAAAGTAGGCAACTGTGCTCCTGAAACAACATCAAAACTCCAAGCTATAACACACAGACAAATATGGAAGTTGTTAACTGATAACACAAACTGAAATAAAAAATAACAGACAACTGAAAAAAGGAACTGAATTTAGCACTAGATAAAGAGGATTGGGGTTTTCTCAGGATGCTGAGAAGGGCAAAGGATACAGAAGCAGTGATGTTATGAAGCAGGAAGGAAGAAAATACAGTAGTACTAGATAGATATTTCTGTGCTACAGAAATAGGTAAAAGAGCATCAGCTTGCATCAAATGGTGATGAAATACTCTGTTTTACCACAATAACAGGAGAAGGTTTAACAAGAGCTAATGCATATTCAAGCTTTAAAAAGAGCCATCCATGGGTTGTTTAGACCACTGAAGCTGAAGCTCTAACCCTGTCAGTGTCGGGGAAGCTCCAAGAGGTTACAAGAAGATGTTTATCATATCAGAGAGGCCTGATTTTGGCCAGGACAAGAGGATGGCCAGTGTCAGACTTCATAACAGGGGTAATATATTTTTTGCTCTTCTTGTCTGAAGTACTGCAACATACCAGTCCATATGGCACATGCCAAGTAGCTCTAACCCTGGACAGTGACCAGCCCTTCAGCCATGGCAGTAACTAATGGATCATTTCCAAACACAGAGGGAGTTTTGTGGGTTTCTGTAGGAACCAGTCCCCACCTGGTGTTATTTACAACTTTTTGTTGGTGACCTCACGGCACAAGCAAAAAAAAAAATCACTCTCGATCCAGGGTAACAGGTGACAGAGCTAAAGATTAGTAAGGAAGACAAATACTGATGCTTTGCAGTCCAAATTTCTAGTGTGCCAAGAGTAAGAAAATGACTGCTGCTCCAGGAGGGCCAACCAAGAGGGTCTGTACCCCAGAGGGAGCAAACCAGGCTGTGCTTCCCAGGGAAGCAGGAACTTTTGCAAAAGGCTGATGTTTACAGCAAGTCCCAATCCACTGTGACTTACTGTGATCAGTGTATTTAAAGCCTGCAAACAGGAGAATATCAAGAAGCCAAACAACTTCTCATTTGGCTCTGTTGCAACTACTGCTCTGCCTCATTCTGGTATCCACATGCCTAGAAAGAAGCTGAAAAACTGCACGAGGATCAGTGAACAATGAAAACAGTTAAAGAATGAGGGATGTACACAATTCAGTCTGTTTAATTTATGGAAAAGAAGACTACAAATGTTTTCATTACAGCTGAATCACCAGCTGCCACGATTACTAATGGCTTTTATATTCAGCAACCAAAAACATAGCAGGAATCAACAGATGGAAGATGAAGCTAGGCAAATTAATCCTAGAAAGAGAACTCAAAGCAAGAATGGAATTATTGGGATCATGTATCCTGTATGTTGTGATGAATCTTCCCTCATCAGAAATGTTAAATTAAGAAGAAAAAATTGGGATCATAATCTGAAAGCTGTGGTCCATATCACTTTACAGTGGACTTTGGGAAAGTGTTATGACCTCTACAAAACAGGAGCAAATCACTTACACCCCTATTCTCCAAACAATTCTGCCTGGAACCCTGAAATTTAACAATGGAAATCAATGTAATTCCCAAAAGCATATACTTTTAATTCATTTTGAAGCTTCTGTGCTATCCCATGACCTCACACTGGTTCCATGTGGATATATATTTGTATATTCACTAAACTGATTGCTGGGAGAAGTTTCTTGGAAGAGATAAATACCAGTGCTAGAATTTCATACTTGGCTCAACTCCAGCTCGGACACAATACCTGAAAAGGCCAAGGTAAAAGAAAAAGGTGAGCTGACACACAACATAAAAATGGTCACCCTGTCTTTGACATGTTTTGAGAGCAACTGGGACAGATTTTTGCAAGCACAATGAGATGCTCCTTCTGAAGAGAATGGGTAGCTGTGTGTCTAAGGTTCCTCACATATAAGACTCTGGTCCATGACCAGCAGTTGGACTGTGCCATGACCTTCAGCAGTGCCCTCTGAGCTTGCCCTGTGCTCCTTCCCCACACCACTGTGCTGTGTAGCTAGGTGCTCACAGCAGCATTGCTACCCTCTTGTGCTGGTTTGAGGCTAACTGGAATATTCTAATGAGAGAAATTAGATTATTGGCTGTGAAAAGAAAATACAGTGATGTCTAATTTACCCATTTATTCTGCTGAGACAT
>WBNM01008623.1:0-20160 GCA_013399055.1 Ramphastos sulfuratus | reverse complement strand
AGAGGAACCAGCATCAGGTCAGAAACTGTCTGACACCCCACCAGCATCCTGCTAGCCAGGGGGAAGCTCCAGAATTTTCAGTGGCTAACAAGTCACAGAACTCTCTTCAAGTGTTTGGGTACTGTCTGGAAATGATAATTTAGCCCTGGGAATCCAGAGATACATTTTTGTGAGTAAATATTCAACAGCCTCTCTGTAACTAAATTGGATGTGCCTTCTGCCTTAAGCAGAAAGGAGCCTCTTGAGTCTCTCCAGTGGACAAGCAGTATATCAACCACAAGATTCTCTTTCCAAAACAGCTTAATTAATGTTTGCATTATTGTTAATTATATTTTAAGTCTTCTAGATTGCCTGCTTTCTGTGTAATACTTTCTACGACTGTGCAAAGAACCTGTTAAAAATAAGTTATATGGAGGGATCAAATAATATTGATATTAATATAAAAAATAATATATTAATTTTGAAAAGAAATCCACCTCAACCATAACACCACCACCACCTCCCTGGGAAACTTGTTCCAGTGTCTCACCACTGGAAGAATTTCTTCCTGACATCCAATCTGAATCTACCCACTTCTGCTGTTGCTCCATTCCCCCATCACTACCTGATGTCCTAAACAGTCCCTCCCCAGCTTTCTTGTAGGCCCCCTTCAGATACTGGAAGACCACAATAAAGTGTCCTCAGAGCCTTCCCCTCTCCAGACTGAACAACCCCAACTCTCTCGGTCTGTCTCCAGAGGAGAGGTGCTCCAACCCTCTGATCATCCTCGTGGCCATTCTCTGGACACAATCCATCTTGTCCAGATCCTTCTTGTAATAGGGGCTCCAGAACTGGATGCAGTACTCTGCTCTGGTGAGACCCCACCTAGAGTAGAGGGGGAGAATCCCCTCCTTTGACCTGCTGGCTATGCTTCTTTTTATGCAGCCCAGGATATGGTTGGCTCTCTGGGCTGCAAGTGTGCACTGTCAGTGTCCACTGACACCACTTCTTGTCCACTGGTACCCCCAAGTCCCTCTCCTCAGGGCTGCTCTCAAGCCAGTCAGTGCCCAGCCTGTATTTGTGCTTGGGATTGCCCTGACTGGGATGCAGGACCTTGCACTTGGTTTTGTTGAACCTCATGAGATTGTGTTGTGCCCACCTCTCCAGGCTGTCCAGGTCCCTCTGGATGACATCCCTTCCCTTTATGGTATATGTGTGATTAGTACTGTCTGCCTTCCAGCACCCTCTCTTGGTACCAGTCTTTCAATGATAAATGCAGCTGCTAGGAAAACATGTAAGGGAGTGTATCATGTAGAATTTTGTGTCTCATAACCAGTGTAGAGGTACAAAGTACTTATGCTTGAAGACCTAGAGCAGCCTATGAATTAGGGAGATTTAAAGAGGAGTCAGTCTTGCCCTGCCTAGGCTTTTTTTTCCTCTACCCCTGTGATGCAGCACAGAATTTCAGTCTTTATCTCTGCTTAAAGACTTCCCTCCTGCCTGCAACAATATCTCATCCTCCTGAGGGATGAGTTCTTTCCCATGATAGGATGAATATTCACAAAAGTTGTGCAAATACTGTGTGTGCCCCTAAAACTTGCTTTCCAGGAACACATTTGGAATGAAGTTTGATTGCTCAAATGTTCAAGAAGAGCAGACACAAAATCATCTGAAACAAAATTTCTCCCCTGATCTAATGAGTCATTATTGAAAAAAACTCTTTGTCATTTACACAGTTCCAATTATTCTGATATTTCATAGGTGATGTAGTTGCCATCAAGGGCTTTTGGCATTTATGGCAAATTAAATTTGTTTTATCTTTCTCTTTCTGTGCCCTCAGGTGAGCCTATGTAATCTTTCTGAAAATGAATTCACTATTTCTCCTTAAATAATATAAAGTTTTAGTATTTTACCCTTGTATTAGTGCAAGGTTTGTTGTGCCAAGCTTCTTACTCTAGCCACTTCATACCACATGAAAATAAGTTTTAAAATCAAAGTGCCCAGTGATGAACATCTGGAGAGCATACTGCTGTCATCCAAGCACCAATTGCATGGACCATGGCTGTAGCAAATTTAATGTCCCCACTTCCAAGCAGATTTTGCTGGTGGTTTTAGTCTACAGAAGGTAAAGAAGCCTTTGGGTTGCTCAAATCTCTGCCAGTTTGATGTGAGTTTCCCTTGATTAGAGAACTGAAGTTATGATTATTTTACCTTTCTGTTAATTGCTTCTTTCACAAAGCACAGCAGGGGCAATTTAATTTCAACAAGGACTTTTCCTGGGTCAAGTTTCCTGTTCAGAAGTCCTTTGGCTCTAGACATTTTGTCTGTGTGTTTTCAAAATGATGCAAAGCATATGCTTAAAGGAAATGGTTCTCTTATAATGGAAAGCATTGGGATTTTAGTCAAAGTGGAAATCATTTGAGTGGTTGAGTTGCTAAATGTAGTAGGTAACAATAATTTGAATAAATGACCACAAATAGAAACTGAGGATAGAGGTGATTTATGTAGCCTTATCTATAATTATCCATCTTGCCATAAAAGGAAATAATCATAGAATCCTAGAAAGTACTTGAAAAGACTTCTTGGATAATTGAATCCAACCATCAACTCAACGCCACCATGACCATTAAATCGTGTCCCAGAGTGCCATGTCCACCCATTTCTTGAATATTTCCAGGGACACTGACTCTATCACCTCTAAGGACAACCTATTCCAATGTCTGACCACTCATTCAGTAAAGATGTTTTTTTCTGCTATTCAATCTAAATTCCCCTAGTGCAGTTTGAGGCCATTTCTTCCTGGACTGCATCAGGAATAGTGTGGCCAGCAGGAGCAGAGAGGTCATTCTTCCCCTGTACTCTGCACTGGTTAGGCCACACCTTGAGTACTGTGTCCAGTTCTGGACCCCTCAATTTAAGAAGGACATTGAGGTGCTNACTTTCTTGGCCACCTGGGCACGCTGGTGACTCATCTTCAGCTGACTGTCAACCAGCACCCCCAGGCCCTTTTCTGCTGGGCAGCTTTCCAGCCACTCTGCCCCAAGCCTGTTGCATTGCATGGGCTTGTTGTGACCCAAGTGTAGGTCCTGGCACTTGGCTTTGTTAAACCTCATGCAACTGTCCTTGACCCATTGATCCAGCCTGTCCAGATCCCTCTCTAGAGCCTTCCTATCCTCAAGCAGATCAATGCTGCCACCCAGTTTGGTGTCATCTGCAAACTTACTGGGGGTGCACTTGATCCCCTCATGCAGATCATTGATAATGTTATAGAAGAGAACTGACCCCTATTCTGAGCCCTGGGGAACACCTCTTGTGACCAAGTGGATTTAACTCCATTCACCACCACTCTCGAGCCTGGCCATCCACATAGCTTTTAACAGAGTGAAGTGTCCACCCATCCAAGCCATAAGCAGCCAGTTTCCCCAGGAGGATGCTGTGGGAGACAATATCAAAGGCTTTGCAAAAGTCTAGGTAAATAACATCCACAGCCTTTCCCTCAACCACCAAATGGGTCACTTTTTTGTATAAGAAGATCAGGCTCTTCAAGCAGGACCTGTCCTTCACGAGCCCATGCTGATTGATCCTGATCACCTGGCTCCCTGCACATGCTGTGTAACAGTACTCAAGATGACCTGCTCCATGACCTTCACTGGTGCTGAGGTCTATAGTTCTCTGGGTCCTCCTTCTGGCCTTTCTTGTAAATGAGTGTCACATTTGCCAATCTCTGATCAGCTGGGATCTCCCCAGTTAGCCAGGGCTGCTGGTAAATTACGGGCAATGGCTTGGTAAGTACTTCTCTCAGCTCACTCAGTACCCTTGGGTGTATGCCATCCAGCCCCATAGACTTTTATATGTCTAAGTGGTGTTGCAGGCTGCTAATGATCTACTTTTGGACTGTGGGAGTTTCATTCTGCTCCTTATTTCTGTCTTCCAGCTCAGGGGCTAGGTATCCAGCAAACAATTAGTCTTATTACTAATAACTGAGCTGAAGAAGGTATCGAATACCTCATCTTTTACCTCATCCTTTACTATTGTGTTCCTCCCTGCATCCAACAAAGGGCAAAGATTCTACTTAGTTCTCCTTTTTTTAATGTGTGTTTATATTTATGTATGTATATTTGCCTCTTTCTCTTTGCCTATGCCTTCTGAAGGGTTTGAAGCTGTTGATTGTGGGACTCCAACTGTGTGAGACATCCCACCACATTTTTGTGACAGCCACTATATCACAGTTTTTCTGATACACAATGGCAATTAGGTCCTCCTGCTTGTTTCTAAGGCTGTGTAGATGCATTTCAGTTGGTCTAAAGGTTTTGCCACCTTTTTGTAGGGACAAGTCCCAGTTGCTACCTGGCTGTTCTCAGGTGCTCCTGTGGCTGTTAATTCATCAGTGACCCTAGAGCCTTTGCTGCTGGGTGATTCTCCATTTCTTACCTCCACTAATATGGCAGGAACATCTTGTTTTCTGTTTTTTTAGTCACTTTGTCTCTGATTGAATAATAGAATTCTCCTATGAGGACAGGCTACAAGAGTTGGGGCTCTTCAGCTTGGAGAAGAGAAGGCTTCCAGGAGACCTTAGAGTAGCCTTCCAGTATCTGAAGAGGGGCTACAGGAAGGCTGGGGAGGGACTATTTACAGGGTCTTGTAATGACAGGACAAGGGGCAATGGGTTTAAACTGGCAGAGGGAAGATTTAGACTGGATGTTAGGAGGAAGTTCTTTCCAGTGAGGGTGGTGAGACACTGGCACAGGTTGCCCAGGGAGGTTGTGGCTGCTCCCTCCCTGGAGGTGTTCAAAGCCAGGTTGGATGAGGTCTTGAGTGACCTGTACTAACGGGAGGTGTCCCTGCCTATGGCAGGGGGTTGGAACTAGATGATCCTTGAGGTCTCCTTCCAACCTTACCATTCTATGATTCTATGTTTCTGTAAGCAGAAGTTGTTCACTTAGAAGAACACAACCAAGAATTGTGTGGGTTTTGACCCATACTGATAACGCAGCCGCACCTTGTAGCTATGTGTTCACAATATACCTCTTGGCACTTGAGGAGCCTTTTCATTGAAACAAGCTTACTTTTCTGACAGCTATTCTAATGTTCTCATATGTGCCATCTAGAGGCTGATTTGGTCAAACAGCCTAGAATCCCTTGAGGAGGTAATGTAGTAATTTCTGTGAGAAGAGAAATTTGATTCTTGCCATATTCGAGCTGTTCAATGAAAGCATGGTTGAGTAAAAAGAAAAGACATGTATTTTTTGCTTTAAGTGTGATGTGAAGCTTATGCCCTCATTCTTCTAATAGCTGCTGTTTCTCATGAATTAAGAGCAGTAACAAAGAAAAGAAACGTAGAAAACTTATTTAACAGTGTTGTGATCACCCTCAGTAAAACTATGCTCTGCCTGGATCTTAGTTCTACATTCACATAATCTTTCTCATTATTATCACCTTAGAAGTCTTTCTGCCCTTGACACTGCTTTGTTCCCTTTCCACAGAGGACTCTCCTCAAGATTTTCTTGTTGTAGCAGAAGACTAGAAATGAGGGGAGACAATGAATTTACTTACCAGAGTGTTTCACTTTAATTTTCAAGGAGTCATCACAGAACCCAAGTTCTGAGGAGCTAAAATGGAAAACAGAAGCACAGGAAAGAGGAAGAAACCACCAGTTACTTGCTAACTGCATTGAATTTTATCCATCCATCTATGCACTGTGATACTCTGTGTCCAAGAGAGAAATTGTGGCTGAGAGAGGCTGACTTGAAGCATCTGCAGATGATAATTACAGAAGGGAAAAAGGTAGGTCAGGTATATATGACTGCTGCTTAGTGTATTTGGCAAGTCCTCCAAAGCAGCCAACACCTCTGAGTATCTCTGCAGTCCTGTTGACTGTAAGTCTACCCATGTTATTGCCAAGAAGTCAGTCCCTCCTTACCCTGTTCATCTGGAAATGTTTACAGAAACCTTTTGCTTTGCTCCTGTATGGAGAGCCTGCTTTTGAGAAAGCCTTCTCCTTGGGAACTGAGCACTCAGCAACTTCCAATCTGGTGTGAAAGTGCAATCTTGAGGTAATGCTCTTTTAGGACTCCTGACTGGGTTTCTTACAGCACTAAGCACTGCTTTGGCGGATTAGTAAGGAGGTTTCTTCAGCCTGTGGAAGTCAATGTGTGGATGAGCAGTATGTGAAAATCTAAGAGCTTTGATGAAAGTCTATTAAGTCTTGTAGCAGTTGCCATACATCTTGTCAACCGAGNTCTATGATTCTATGATCTTTAGGTGGTACTTTCTCCACAGGATGTGCCAAATGTTGGTCACTACTGGACTAGAACTGGGCAAAGGGGACATTTCTCCTGGAGTAAACCTTGGACCTGTGCTCACGCCACTAATGCAGTCTTATTTAAATGAAGATGCTGGGCAGCAAACTGTGACACAAGTGTAGGCACATATTCCCTTCTGCCCTGCTTTGGCAGTGTTAGGACAGATGGTCCAACCTGGTCTAGTTGAGGATGTCCTGCTGACTGTGAGGTGGGGGTTGGACCAGATGATCTTTGAAGGTCCTTTCCAGCCCAGACCATTCTGTGATTCTACGGCTGGAACAAAGGTGCTTAGTCAGTGGTGTGAGATTCTCCAGAGGTTATCCATCAAACCTAACAGGTCTGTATGGGAGCAGCATTTCCAGAGGAACTTTAGAGTATAGTTTGCATTTTCCCTTGGTCTTGTTTTTAGTGAGACATTTAGAAATATGTTAGGAACTACTGTAAATTGAGGAAGATCTTTGTGGCAGTTAGGGAGTTCCGTTCCGCCCCCCCAACACACACACACAAATTCACCAGATGAACTCAGCTGGCTGGAAGCTGAGGAATGAAGCAATACATTTACAGCATGGTACAATTTACAAGCATATATATATACAATAAATGCAGATGATAACAGCTATATACAATAATATACAAGTTAAGATTAATACAGAGATACAAAAGCCCTCCCGAAAAGCAGAACTGCCCAGAAGGGCTTTCAAACCAACTCCCCTCCTTCCTCCTTCTTCCCAACCCCCCTCCTTTATCCCAGGATCCCCCTTATATGCAGGGTGAGCTGCAAAAGGTGGGCAAGAGTTTAAAAGAAGAATGATTAGTTTGGGTTACACAGGTTCAAGCAGAGATAGTGAAGCGGGTAGCAGCCAGACAGAGCCCAGAGGGCAACCAGAGCCTGGGCTGCTGCATCAGGAGAAGTCTGGGCAGCAGGGCCAGAGAGGTGATTCTCCCCCTCTGCTCGGCTCTGGTGAGACCCCACCTGGAGTACTGCATCCAGTTCTGGAGCCCCTTTTACAAGAGGGATGTGGACATGCTGGAGTGTGTCCAGAGAAGGGCCATGAGGAGGCTCGGAGAGCTGGAGCACCCCTGCTATGAGGACAGACTGAAAGAGCTGGGACTGTTCAGTCTGGAGAAGAGGAGGCTCCGAGGTGACCTTATTGTGGCCTTCCAGTTTCTGAGGNTTCTTATAGCAACCTTTCCAAGCTTCCTGATTTTCCTGAATTACTAAATTCCCTGTAAGCATCCTTGTGAAAGATTTTCCCGACGGAATTTCTGAACCTTAACTAATATTTTATATACAGTTGTGGGTGGGGCTTTCCGGAAATAAAAATAACTGCAGATTTTTATAATTCCTGCCTCGTGAAATCCCACAACCGAGTCAGGGGGGCCTACAAAAAAGCTGGGGAGGGACTTTTTAGGCTATCAGGTAGTGACAGGACTAGGGGGAATGAAGCAAAGCTGGAGGTGGGAAGATTCAGACTGGACATGAGAAGGAAGTTCTTCACCATGAGAGTGGTTGAGACCCTGTAATGGGTTGCTCAGGGAGGTGGTTGAGGCCCCATCCCTGGGGGTTTTTAAGGCCAGGCTGGGTGAGGCTCTGGCCAGCCTGATCTAGGGTAGGGTGTCCCTGCCTGTGGCAGGGGGTTTGGAACCAGATGATCTTTGTGGTCCCTTCCAACCCTAACTGATTCTATGTTGTCAATTTTGCTAACACAGGCACAGTTCAGGTTGATTTCTGATCAGTGTAAATGCTTCATGAGTCCCTTTCAGTTATCTTTCAAAAGTTTCCCTGGTTTCAGTTCAGTCTTGTCTTTATAGCTTTTTTTGTTTTATAGGTGTGAAAAAGGATAAGAGAACTTTGTTCACAGAGAAGAGATACAGAACTTCACTGAACAAAAGGCCAGTGCTGCCCAGGGGAAAACCTGGAGACACAGTTCATATTGTAGTCCAGAGTAGAGCTGTCTCTGACTGTCTAACCTAGAAAGTGCTGTAGTGCAGACTTTTCTCATTTTGATATGAGACTCCCCAGTTGAAATATATTTCTGCCCAATGCAAAAAGAGTATGGTGTGTCCTTAGCACCCATGACTAGTCTCGTAATTGCTACCCTGAACCCTGTATTATTTCCATTGTAAGATGTCCAGTTTTCATATGTAAGTAGGTGTTAGTAAGTTTTGAGCCTCTTGCTTAAGAATGTTCTCTGTTCCTACCTTGAGGTAGTAAGTGGTACCATGTCTGTGCCATGATGCAAATGCTTGTTGAAGATTAAGTGAAGCCCCTTTATACTCTTTTTGTGTGTTACCAAATCAGTGTCTACCATGGAAAAGGAAAGGAAAATCAATGCAGTAAATAATCTTGCTAGACACTTGCTTTATTGTTGTGAAATTGCAGATCAGAAACCCTGAGCCCTTGTTTGTTTAGGCCAGCTTGATTCAAAAGCTATGAAAAGCTTTTCATGTCCTCTTGACTGCCTTAGTAAAGGTACAGTTGGTTGAGGAAGGAAACCAGAGTATGGTACAAGTTACAAAAAAAACCAAAAAACCACCACTGAAAGTGACAGAGAGGAGATAAATGGCAAACCAAATCACTGTGTCTGATAATAGAACAAATAATAGTAAAAGTGCTCTGAACTTCTCCAACTAATAGAAAGTTGATGTGTAATCATCATATGTTTTATTTAAATGTGAAGCAAGCAAACATTATTCTTGACAGAGAAGTAGATGTCTTTAACACTGTTCCATTGTCTGGAAAGCAAAGGGGACAGTCTCAAGCTGTGCCAGAGGAAGTTTAGGCTTGAGGTGAGGAGAAAGTTCTTCACTGAGAGAGTCATTCACCACTGGAATGGGCTGCCCAGGGAAGTGGTGGAGTCACCATCCCTGGAGGTGTTCAAGGCAGGTTTGGACGTGGCACTTGGTGCCATGGTCTGGTCTTGAGGTCTGTGGTAATGGGTTGGACTTGATGATCTTTGAGGTCTCTTCCCACCTTGGTGAAACTGTGATACTGCGATGCTGTGATTCCTGCTCTGAGTAGCTCTAACTGAATATAGGAGACTCAAAGCCACATGCATAAATGGTTTCTGCTCTTGAAGAGGTGTTCCATGGGAGCCTGGGGGCAAGAAGGGACAGCATGAGCCTGTTTTAGAGGGTAGAAGTTATGGCAATTCTAATAAAAGCCATAACAATATTTGAAGTGACAAATAAAAGGTCCTGGATTAGGATTTACATCCTTAGTAGACATTCAGAAAGAGGATGAACACAATGGCAAATCCAGCAAATGAGACGAGGTGGTAAACTTGGGCAAAGTTCATGAAAGCTGTGAGAAACTTTAGAGGCACCTCACTGAGCTGAGGAATTTGCTGAATGGCACACTGCCTGCAGCTGGGTATGTACAGCTCAGTGTAAAGGTCTGAGGGGAAGGTCTGGAAGAGGAGAGGGAAAAAAGGATGAAGGGAATAGAAAAGCTGTCATGGAGGGAAATAGAAAAGACTCAAGCTGTTTATTTGATGCAAAGGGACAAAAAGCACATAGAGAAACTTAAAAATATAAGCATATATAGTTATAGTGTAGTGAAATCTTCTACTCACCTTTTTATCCATGAGGTTAAACATCGTGGAATTATTTTGCTTCAAAAAAATGAAATTGGCATTGACAGTGACAAAGTCAAAGGTTTTCTATGCTTTGCTTTGCTAAGCTGAAGTAACTCATTCTAGCAACTTTCACTGGAGCCAAGGACTGAAGAGAAAGCATTAGAAGGTGTATGGATAATCATAGAATTGTATAATGGTTTGAGTTGGAAAGGACCTCAGAGATCCTCTAGCTTCAACTCCCTTGGTGTGGACAGGGGCACCTTCCATTAGCCCAGGTTGTTCAAGGGCTTGTCCAACCTGGCTGTGAAGACTTCCAGGGACGGGGCAACTGCAACCTAAAATAATGCTTAAGTAGAATTAATAACAGGCACTGAAGAGAACAGACACCCTCCATTAGCCTGGGTTGTTCAAGGGCTTGTCCAACCTGGCTGTGAAGACTTCCAGGGATGAGGCAACTGCAACCTAAAATAATGCTTAAGTAGAATTAATAACAGGCACTGAAGAGAATAGACACCCTCAGTCTTAGGTACATTAGTCAGTTCTAATTATTGAAAGTTAGAAGAAAACTTCCTTGCTACTTCTTGGCACAAAAAGCTACCTGTGATACTCCTTGAAATTTGATGCCTGCTGTAGTTGGGGAGAAGATACTGAAGACATTTTCTATGCCCATGTAAGTACTCTATCAAAGTCTGTCCCACAACCTTCTCCTTCATCAACAAATCCACATTCAGCTTCAGCTGTACCACATAAAAAGATCCTTGTCCCTTTTTTTTGAGTATTGGCCAAACTCACACAGCTGTGAGTTCAAGGAGGCGTGGGTTACAATCTGAACAAGATAGAGAAGGATTTAGAAGGGGTAATAGAAGAACCAGCAAAAAGTAGATCTTAGCACTCACATTTCTAGTGACTTGCTTTCCCTCTAGTTTGAAAAGAAAACCCCGAGAAGGTAACTGTCATTATCTGAAATGCATTTCAGTCCATCTCAGTAGAAGGGCATTCTTGAGAAACCCTAAGAAATATTTGAATTAAAGTGGGTTCTTAACACATCTGACATGGTTTGATCGTGTCTAATTATAGCTGCTGCTCTGTGTGTGCTCTTGGTTTTTGCAGCACAGCGGGAGTGACTGTTTCACTTGGCAGTGTGTGTGCTGCCTGCCAGGCCATCCCCTCTCTTCATTCACTGGATTCTGATGCTATGTTTAGAAGCACCACCCATCCAAATTATAACAGGCTTCATACTTTGCATTTAGACTGCAGGAGTTAAAGCCAATTAAAACAAGTGCCTCAGCATCCATTTATCTATCTATATATCTATCTAGTTATCTATTTATTTAGTTATTTGTTTATAAACTGAATTTTAAGTTATTCTCTTGAGGCAATCTTTAATGAAATCTATTTTGGTATGGTACATTGAAAATGCATTTATTAAAAAGGGCCTTTTTTTATAAGGAAAAATAAATTTGGTACACTTCTCATACAGTTGATGCAATTTCCCCTCAAGTATTAATTTAGAAGGAGACAATGTTTCTTAAACGTGGGTTTGAAGAGAAGGAAAGGAAATAAGTTCAGACATGTGCCCTCTTCATTCACACACTAACAGTGGCTGGAGTGATACCTGCCTCCAGGACAGAGAGGGGGGAGTAAATTCATGTGTGTGCAGCCCCCTTCCCATCTGTGCTGAAGTGTCATTTGCCCCTGGTTATTTTTGTGTGTGTGAGATGAGGGTTAAAGCACTAAACTGATTCCTCAAAAATTAAGCTCAACACCCAGCTCTGTACCAGATTTTCAGTGTGGATTTAGACAAGCTACTTCACTTCTCTCTCTGAATCATGCACCCTGCATAAATCTGTAATAATGAAGCATTTTATGCAAAATTGTTTCAGTCTTGCATATTTTCAGCTATGATTTCTTCATGAAGTTTAATCTCTTTTATAGGCACAAACCAACACAGCAAATGAGGCAAACTATTATATATCTCCTGAATGAATATCTCTGTTCATTCACTCTGGAAATAGAAGAAAAGCACAGTGTAGTTTGTGACTAATTACAAAGAAAGAGACAGAGCAAAAGCTTTGTGAAAGAAAAGAGAACACAGGTGAAAGTTCACCTTAGTTCAGCAATTCTGGACCTCTTCTAGGCATACCATGACCAGAAAAACCTCACAAGGCTAAATTCCACAACTTGGGGAAACCAAAATGATATTTTGATGTTTATTAAGGAATCTGAAAAGCCATGTGCCACAAAGTAGTGCAAGTGGAATTTGTGCTGTATTTCTGGGGGCAGAAAGACGAAAGTGCAAACTCAGTGTGTGATGCCTCAGAAGATCATAATTCAGGCAAGTGAAGACATAGACAGCAGATTAGATAAAGTGCAGAGGTTGCAACTGTCAACACAGAAATAACTGAAAGTGAATTTGAGGTAAGAGATATGAAGGATGAACAGCTATTAATAATAATGAGACATTGAAAAAATCCCACAGCCGTCGATGGAAGAAATCTGAGTAGGTAATGCTATTAGAAGGATTTGTAAAAATAGTAAGATATGTTTGCAATGGATGTTTCTCAGTCATGTTGGTAGAGTAATGGAATATAAAATGTGAGTTTCTAGAGATGGTTGCATTGGAGGTCCATAAGCAAATTAGATTTCTGAAGCTAACCAAAATCCGTGCCAGAGGAAAAAGCCTTACAGAAATAGCTGAACTGCTGTATCAGGTAACTGCAGTGAGACTACATCCGATACAGCATGGAAAGCAGAAACACTTGCACACATCAGTCAAGAGTGGAATGTGACAAGAAGAAAGTGGAGTGGATAAAGCTCAAAGAAAGTAAAGAATTTAAGCTAGCAAAAAATAAAAAGAAAGTTTAAAAAAAAAGGCAAGAAATGAAAACACTGTGAAGCTCATTTACTCTGCTGGTGCAATTATAATTTTCAATGGGCAGGAATGATTTTCCCCCCACCTCCACAGTCATTCTGCCTGACAAGAATATGAAGGAAAAACATTAATAGTGCAGGCTCAGCGGAAAACATACTACGCTGTCTGGCTTGAGTGATAACAGATTTGTTTTCTTCCGTGAAGTACAACTGGAGGAAGATCAGTGTGGCTGATAGCTCCCTCTTCTCTCCAGAGTGAAAAGTTCAAGAAATCTCTTCACATTCATTTGGGCAGCTCTAACCTAATTTACAGTTCACGGGAGAAACATTTACCAAAAGCCCCAAACAAGCAAAGCAAAAATTCCTTTCCTTTTCAGTATTAATTAGAAACCCACAGGATATCATTGCAGTAAATTTTAAACCAGCACTACCATGATTGTTTGACAGGGAGCACTAAATGGTATACTGACCCTCCTGCTTGTTCCATGGACTTTCAGCTTTCAAGTAACTTGAACCTTAAGAAATTTAAAGGAAACTATGCAATTTTCAAGACCAAGGCAAAATAAAAAATCCCCCTATGAAATAGTTATTTCACAGAAATACTTCTTCTATTTGCTTCTGTTCACTGAGAACCAGGAGAGCCTTACCAAAGCAGCATGACTGTTTTTTTTTTCAGGTGTAAATAAAGTAAATTTAGAATCCTAGAATGGTTTGTATTGGAAAGTACCTTTAAAGGTTATCAAGTCTGGCCTCCCCCCCTGCAATAAAGAGGGGTATCTTTAACTAGATCTGGTTGCTCAGAGCCCTGTCCAAACTGGTCTTGAATACTTCTAGGGATGCAGTTTCTTCTGCTTCTCTGAGTAACCTGTACAGGTGCTTCACCATCCTCATTCTAAAAAAAAAAATCTTTATACTTAGTTTAAATCTCTCCTTTTTTTTTTCCTCCTTTTTTTTCTCCTTTTTTTTTNAGGCTAAACAATCCCAGCTCCCTCAGCCTCTCCTCATAGGGCTTGTGCTCGAGGCCTCTCACCAGCCTCGTTGCCCTTCTCTGGACACGCTCAAGCACCTCAATGTCCTTCTTAAATTGAGGGGCCCAGAACTGGACACAGTACTCAAGGTGTGGCCTAACCAGTGCAGAGTACAGGGGGAGAATGACCTCCCTGCTCCTGCTGGCCACACTATTCCTGATGCAAGATTGCACAAGAGCATCCCTCTCTTTGAGGGATGTGTGGCTCCTCTCACTGATCTCTTGGACAGCAAACAGCTACACTCAGACAGCAGGTCTAGCATAGCTCTGAAATTAGACCACTAACCTGCATGTCCTGGTTATTATTGCTCCAATGAGCAGTAAATAGAACAGCTTTGCAGGCCACTCTGTTAAATGGAATTCAACGATGTGTCATTTACAAAACCAAATGATTTTGAGATGATCTTCCAATGTGCTGAATACCTCTTGCAATATTCATAAGTTCTAATTTGGGAAAGGTATTTACGCACACCCGTGACCCACAGCTCTGCTCCTGTGCTTAAAGACAAAATTCCTGAAATTGGTGTAATGAGCTCTTCAATTCTTGCAGGGAAAAAAAAAAAAAAAAAAAAGCATAGAGTTTAAATGAAAATGTTGATAAAAATGTTGCTGTCTTCTTCTTATTCCTGCACATTTTTAGCTAAGCACAAACAGGTTTATTACTGTGTGTTATGCTAGCAAAATATGCATGCTTTTTGGAGGGTGTAAGCTCGTGGTTTGTTCAAATAATAGCAACTCTTCAGTTAGTTTTATAGAATCATAGAATGGTAAGGTTGGAAGGAGACCTCAAGGATCATCTAGTTCCAACACCCTGCCAAAGGCAGGGACACCTCCCACTAGCACAGGTTACTCAAGGCCTCCTCCAACCTGGCCTTGAACACCTCCAGGTAGGGAGCAGCCACAACCTCCCTGGGCAACCTGTGCCAGTGCCTCACCACCCTCACTGCAAAGAACTTCCTCCTAACATCTAGTTATGAAAGATGATAATTTTTCTGAAGAGCTAGCTAATTTTTTTGCTACCCTTGGTCAGTTTACAGAAGTTAATGAACATGATACAAAATTTGGCATGACGAAAGTCGTAATCTATTGATGTAATTCAAAACTATACCTGAGTATAGTCAGCTCTTCAATAACACCAGGGGACTCAATCATGGATAATGCTGTTTCTCCCTTTATTTATTTCCATAACAAGTTGAAATAATAGAAACTGATTTTCAGTTATTTACCACTGTGCTGCTTTGAGGCTAATTGGAATATTTTAATAGAGGAAATTATACTATAGGCTGTGAAAGGGAAACAATGGTGATGTCTACTTCACTCATAGGCTTGCTGAGATGTTTAAGAAAAGAATACAAAACAAAGATAAGCCACTCGGGCTCAGACTCTGGGGCACAGTGTCTGGGGCTGTCTAGCAGCTTCTGGTCTTCTCCTCTCTGCTGAGTAACCTCACTAACCACTTTCCTTCTAACCCTCCCCCCCCAGCTGATCCTCCAAACTCACCTTGCACGTAAGGCAAACCCTGGGGTAAGGTATAGGGGTGGGGAGAAGGTGGAAGGGTGGTTGGGAGCCTCTCCTGGGGTCTCTGATTTCTGGGAGGGGTGTTGTGTTTCTGTGTTACCTTTAACTTGTATATTTCTGTAAATATTCCTGTCTATTGTGTATATATCTACTTGTATATTGTGCTAAGCTGTAAATAGAGCTTCAGCCCTTAACTTCCAGCTGGCTGAGTCTAGCCTGGGTCATTTTACAAAGTGTGTGGGGGGCGGGGAACTCCCAAACCATCACAACCATCTTAAGAAAAGATGTGTATTAGAAGTCAGGTGTGAGAGTTGATATGTATTTTAATGATTCATATTCCTAGGACTGGGGACTTTTCCCTTCCCCATTCATTTTGGTACATTGAATTTGCTTAAATTCTTAACTAATTTTCACAGCTTTTATAAAAAAAATAAATTGAATATAAATTCAGTCTGAATATTCAGAGGCTATATGATGCTATTAAGCAATTTGAAGTCTGCTGCCCTGTTATGTGGCAACCAAGTATAAAGTAAATGCTTGCAAAAAGGTAAAGATCAGCTAGAACTCTGAGGAACAGAATCAATGGTTTATGAAAATGCAAAGGAACTTTTGCTTCTGTTCTCTTCCTTCCCTTGTCCCCAGAGGGCTCCTATTTGATCTCTCAGACATATTTGTATTCTATCTTCCCCTTTTTATGCCTAACTGCAGGGTGTTTTTTGGCATTTTATCCCAGCATGTTTGCCCTTGCCCATCTTCCTGCTTCTGTTCATCTCCAAACTCAATGAGTGCACTGTTTGTAGACAGCAGTGTCTTTCTCTTTCCATGCTGTATCTCATCCCACTCTCCCCCCTGGGTACAGAGGAGGTTGCTTTGCAAGCAAATCTTGGAATAGTGCTTAATCTACTTTAGCCTTCACATTGGAGGCACATTGTGGCTTTTGAAACAAACCACCATTGCCCTCCTTCTCGCTTTCTTCTGTGAGGTCTCCTAAATACCAGCTCTCTAGAGTTGCTTCATCAGCATTCCTACAGAGATATACTTCAAACCTTCCAGAACTTGCTATGGGAGTTTAGTGGGTCTCTTGGACACTCTTCCTCCCCATCAGTCCCTATTTCTCTCCCATCTAATCCTTTGACAAAAATCAGCAGCTTTCTGTGTGGAAAACTCTACAATCTGTCTCTCTGCTCCAAGTCCTGCCTTGTCTGTCCTTAATATCAACTTCACTGAAACTCAGATGGCCCTCCAATGTAAATAAAACTTCTATTTAAATGCAAATTGCTCTGTTATAAATATAAGTGTAAATGATGAAAACTCTTTTTTGTCCTTGCGTTTCTTTTGCTTTTGAGGATAACTCTCCATAAATATTAACACAACAGGTTTTTTTATGTATAGCTTTAATTTTCCTCTTTGTAGCTTCTATTTTCTTTTGGTTATAGTTACTAAAACCTTATTACTCATTAACCCACATGTTGACTGACATTGAACCCCTAAGTGATCTAACAGTAATGGTGCATTTCTTCCTTTTCTCTTCATATTTATCTGTTGTCTCTAGCTTTATAGCCAAGATTTGCCTACTTAGGAAGTTAATCTAAATTAGCCATTTGTATAATTGTGTAGCAGATTAATTAGTTTGCACAGTGTCAGCTTATGCCACTTACTCAAAATTTCAATGGCTTTGATTTGATTCAGTTTATTCCA
The DNA here is from genome assembly GCA_013399055.1 of Ramphastos sulfuratus. Lineage (NCBI taxonomy): Eukaryota > Metazoa > Chordata > Aves > Piciformes > Ramphastidae > Ramphastos > Ramphastos sulfuratus. Next base: position 3,187 of record WBNM01008623.1, on the reverse strand, counting down.
CTCTCTAAATGATCAAGCAAGGCTGGATTTGTATTAGTTCTTATGGGCTTTTCAGAAGAAGCAAGTTTTAAACATGAGCAATAAGAAGCAGAGGTTTGCCTAGGGATGTGTCACAATGGGTAGCTAGGATGTAGTACAGCAAAATGACTGATGAGGCAAGGGACAAGGTATAGTGTAGAAGGCTGAGTTCTGTCTGAGAAAACTGAAGTTCTGGCACATTAAAATGTGATAAATATAAAGCACATTGAAATAAATATCTGCTCATTTGAAATCTGACTATAGTGTGTTATGTGATTATTGTTGTGACACTTGGAGAAAGTATAAAGGAAAGTATAATTTGATGTAGTGAGTGTGAGAATATGATACCTGAACCTGTTGAAATGCAGATGCAAAATGTCTCAAAGATCAAGATCACTGTTCATTGTCCATCACTGTTCATCATTTGTTAGTTGATTTTCCCACGTGAATCAAAGAACTCCACAGGTATATGGGCTGCAGAAAATATCTTCATCCTGTTACCTTATAACCTAATGAAACACTTAAATTTCAAGTATCCCAATAGCAATAATGAAGATCTTACTAGAACAGTACTTGGAGACTGATCTTTCATAGTCATTTTACCAGTTTAGGAGTATAAGACTTATTGAAAATTATCTTACCACATGAAAGGTTATGCCTGCTAAGATAATCTTGTGCCTTCTTAAACAGTAGAGTTTGTAATGTTGGTGTGCTGGTTTGAGGCTAATTGGGATATTTTAATGAGAGAAATCAGATGATTGGTTGTGAGAAGAAAATAATGATGAAGTCTGTATCATTCATTGGCTTGCTGAAAGAGATAAAAAGCCAAAAAGTAAACAGTGTGTCCCACTCTGTTCTGCTGTGCTGCTCCTATTTGCTTCTCCTTCACTTCGCTGTAATCTCTCCACTAACAAAGAACAAGGCAAGCTTTGCTGGTTGGTTTTGTTTGCCTGTCTGTGAGAGCAGAGAGAGAAAGAGAGGATAGAGAGGGTAGCCTTGAGCCCATTCTGGGCAGTTTTCTTTGTCTGGGAGGCGGGTTGGATTTTTGTATTATTTCTAATTTGTATCTAATTGTAAATACTTGTAAGTGTATTGTGTCTATATGCTTGTACATTTTGCTTTGCTGTAAGCACAGCTTCATCTTCCTTCCAAGCCATCTGAGCTAGTCTGGTAAATTCAAATAGCAGGGGGCAAGGGTGGGGAGGAAGTTCCTAATGCAACCGAGTCCTGGGCTGCATCAAGAGCAGTGTGGGCAGCAGGGCAAGGGAGGGGATTCTGCCCCTTTACTCTGCTCTCCTCAGACCCCATCTGGAGTCCTGTGTGCAATTCTGGAGCCCCCAGCACAGGAAGGAAATGGAAGTGTTGAAGCGGGTCCAGAGGAGGGTCACAAAGAGGGCTGGAGCAGCTCTGATATGAGGACAGGCTACAAGAGTTGGGGTTCTTGCAGTCTGGAGAAGAGAAGGCTTCGAGGAGACCTTATAATAGCCTTCCAGTATCTGAAGGGAGCCTACAGGAAGGCTGGGGAGGGACTATTTACAAGGTCTTGCAATGACAGGACAAGGGGCAATGGGTTTAAACTGGCAGAGGGGAGATTTAGACTGGATGTTAGGAGGAAGTTCTTTCCAGTGAGGGTGGTGAGACACTGGAACAGGTTGCCCAGGGAGGTTGTGGCTGCTCCCTCCCTGGAGGTGTTCAAGGCCAAGTTGGAGGAGGCCTTGAGTAACCTGTACCAGTGGGAGGTGTCCCTGCCTATGGCAGGGGTTGGAACTAGATGATCCTTGAGGTCCCTTCCAACCTTACCATTCTATGATTCTATTCGTGTTTATGTGAAATGTGCAACACCCCAACACCTAACAATGAGAACTATGTGTACAGATGGAAGAAAGTGACCTGGAGCCACAACACACAAAAATCATCAGTTCTCACCACCTGTCTGACAGATAATTCCTGTAACCGGATGTCCTCTGTTTTCAGGCTAACATTCCTGTAGTGCCACAAAAGCAGTCATTTATGTAAGCCTACATGTGCTGCATCAGCTTTGAACTTGCTAGCTCAAGTGCAAGCAAGGTACCCACAGGAGCTGTGCTGTTTTGAGGCTAATTGTAATATTTTAAGGGAGAAAATGATATTATAGGCTGTGAAAAGAAGACAGTGGTGATGTCTACTTCACTCATAGGCTTGCTGAGATGGATAAGAACAAGAACAGAAACATAGATAAGACAGTATCTCTTGGGCTCCCTAGCTGGCTCGGTCTGGACCTCTCTGCTAACCTCACTAACCACTTTCCTTCTAACCCCCCTGGCCGATCCTCCAAACTCACCTTGCGCATATGACAAACCCTGAGGTAAGGTAGAGGGGTGGGAAGAAGGTGGTTGGGAGCCCCTCCTGGGGACTCTGATTTTTGGGAGGGGTGTTGTGTTTCTGTATTACCTTTAACTTGTATATTTCTGTAACTATTCCTGTCTATTGTGTATATCTCTGCTTGTATATTGTGCTAAGTTGTAAATATAGCTTCAGTCCTTAACTTTCAGCTGGCTGAGTTCTAGTCTGGGTGATTTTACAAAGTGTGAGGGGGTGGGGAACTCCCAAACCATCACAGGAGCAGACCCTCAGAGACCTCTGCAGCCATGTAGCCTATGTTTAAATTGTGCACATCAGTAACATTTAGAAGCCAGATGAAAGTGAGTTTGCATTCAAACTGGACATATTGACTCAGACACTATTTTGCTAATTTTATCCTAAAAAATAGCTATCTAACCAAGAGTGAAATGTGATGTACTGTGTACAGAGGGAGGTAGAATGTGAATCAGTGAGAGATGTGGCCACTTCCAAATCTGAAGCTGCAACAGTGTCCTTGTTCATGCACACCTGCTGCAACATCCCTAATTCCTCAAAATATGGAGCCTTGCAGGTACTACATATATGAATGTAGGTTCACAAAGCCACTGGATGGTCTGTGATATGGGAAGAAAATGCAGCTTCAGTCATAGTCATGCCAAGTTTAATTAATGCTGCACTGAATCAAAATGCAGTGAAAAATGTATTGAAAATACGTGTGTGAATTTTCCTCTTGGCTCCTGGAATTGTGTGAGAAAAACTCTGGAAAACCAAAGATGCAAGAAAAGAGAGCCTGAACTCTAGTCTATGAACTAAGAATCATAGAATCATA
>WBNM01008618.1:3919-27588 GCA_013399055.1 Ramphastos sulfuratus | reverse complement strand
CTTACCATTCTATGATCCTATATGGGCTGGGCAGTTTGGATGGCAGGAGAAGGGCCAGGCTACAATTAGACCTCATCTCCCCTTTCCCTTCAGTTTTTGCTTTTGAAAGGCCAAATCCTGCTCTGAGTGTGCAGTTGCCAGCAAAGCACTGAGCTCGCTTCTTTATCTGGGATTTCACCCTCAGCCTGCTGTGCAGAATGTGGGTCACCTACTTAGATTTCAAAGAGACTTGCTACTGCACCTTGAAGTCTGAAATGAGAACTGTGTTCTTCTATATTTGGTACCTCTTTTTTTTTTTTCCCCTACATTTTTAAGAAACCTTGAAAATTAATTTTTCCCCAGGTAATTCAGGCTGCTTCTTCTCAATGCCTTATATAAGAGCTAGGCTAGACATATCAAGATGTCTATTCTGTATCAATCAAAGCAGTTAATTTCTTTAATAGCAGCTTGAGATACAGCATTCTTTCACCTCCACTACCCCCAGGAATTGGACAGGAGCCCTGGAGAGTGATTACCACAGGTCTGTGCCCAGAGGGAGAATAACAGCTGGTAGAAAAAGCTTTGCCTTTGAAAGTAACTTCTCACCTCGAAACACATTTGTGGCTTTCCCTCAAGCTTGTGGCAGGACACATCTTGGCATCACTCAGAGGCCTGGAGCCCCTGTGCTGGTGATGGAGGCTCTGTGGGAATATCACAGGATCACAGGATGTGAGGGGTTGGAAGTGACCTCCATAGATCATCAAGTCCAACCCCCCTGCCAGAGCAGGACCATAGAATCTAGCACAGGTCACACAGGAATACATCCAGACAGAGCTTGAAAGTCTCCAGAGAAGGAGACTCCACAACCTCCCTGGGGAGTCTGTTCCAGAGCTCTGTGACCCTAGCAGTAAAGAAGTTCTTCCTCACGTTGAGGTGAAACTTCCTGTGCTGTTTCCATCCATTACCCCTTGTCCTATCCCAAGGCACAACTGAGCAGAGTCTGTTCCCTCCCTCTTGCCCTCAGATATTTATGAGCATTGATTAGATCCCCTCTCAGTCTTCTCTTCACCAGACCAAAAAGCCCCAGGTCCCTCAGCCTCTCCTCATAGGGCAGTGCTCCAACCCCTTCAGCATCTTTGTAGCCCTTTATGTCAACAGCTGGGAGCAGAGCTGGGCATGGGGCAGGCAGCACACGGTGCTGTCTGTGTCACTGAATGCCACCAGTGCCACAGCCCCTGAGCTTTCCTGAAGGTTTATCTGGGTACCAATGTGTGATGACTGTCAAACAATCAGCCCCAACTGCTCTCGTCGACAGTACCGAGCAGAGCTTCATTGTTCCCCAAGTTAAATTCAGAAGCAAACTATTAAACACAGCATTTATCTTCCCACTGTGCAAAATGGGGTGGTTAATATAATGCCTTCTTTGAAAGGTCAGATTTACATAGTGAGCAGCAGAAGCTGCAGTAGCACAGGAGGGGCATTGCTGGGCTCTTTGCCCTTTGCAAACCTGCTTTGGTGGCTGATAACTCTCCTATGAATAGAGACTGAGGGAGTTGGGGCTGCTCAGTCTGGGGAGGACAAGGCTCTGAGGTGACCTTATTGTGGCCTTGCAGTATCTTAAGGGGCTACAAGAACACTCCCAGGAAGGAGGCAGCCACAGCCTCTCTGGGCAGCCTATTCCAGAGTCTCACCACCCCTCATACTGAAGGACTTCCTAAGATCCAGTCTAACCCTGCTTTCCCTCAGCTTCAAACCATTCCTACTGCTGGACACCCTTCGGAAAAGTCCCTCCTCAGCCTTCCTGTGGGATCCCTCCAGCTAGTGGAAGGCAGCTCTAAGGTCCCCCCAGAGTCTTCTCTCCAGACCAAACACCCTCAGCTCCCTCAGCCTGGCCTCATAGCAGAGGTGCTCCAGCCCTTGGATCACCTTTGTGGCCCTCCTCTGGACTCACTCCAACATCTCTGTGTCCTCCTTATGCTGGCACAAGCAACACACTTGTCTGGTGTAAGAAAATATATAAACTCTTGTTGATTCAGTGCTGGCTTCAGTTGTTATCCTGCAAGTTGGTGTTGGGGTTGTTAGTCTGGAGAGGAGAAGGCTCCCAAGTGACCTTATTGTGGCCTTCCAGTATTTGAAGGGGGCCTACAAGAAAGCTGGGGAGGGACTTTTTAGGCTGCCAGGTAGTGATAGGATTGGGGAGAATGGAACCAAGCTAGAAATTGAGAGATTCAGACTGGATGTTAGGAAGAAGTTCTTCACCATGAGGGTGGTGAGAGCCTGGAATGGGTTGCCCAGGGAGGTAGTGGCAGCCTCATCCCTGGAGGTGTTTAAGGCCAGGCTGGATGAGGCTGTGGACAGCCTGATCTAGTGTGAGGTGTCCCTGCCCATGGCAGGGGGGTTGGAACTGGCTGATCCTTGTGGTCCCTTCCAACCCTGCCTGATTCTATGATTCTGTGATTGCCTCCCCGCAGCCGGGCAGCAGTTAGGTCATAACAACCCTGGAAAATAAATTGTCTCAGGTGATCAAGATAAATCTGTGTAGGTTCCTGCCCTCCACAGACACAAAGGTGATGCTGACACAGCTGAATCTAAGCACAAGCTCCACTGCAGCTTTAAACCAGGGGAGACACAAAGCCTGGCTGCAGTGTGAGGGAGAGCTTGGCCTGCCCACCAAGGCAGCAGGCGCCTGAGAAGTAAAGGATCTCTTTTTATCTCCTAACTCTGCTCTGCTGGCCTGCAGCAAGCAGCATCTGTGTATGATTTCTTGTAAATCAGCCTTTGTGGCAGCCTGGAACCCCTTGAGATATTTTGTCTGCATTAAGTCTTCTCAGGCTGTAAATCACAGATGTTGCTCCCCAGTTTTTATTGACCGAGAGTATCCCAACTGTCCGGATGGCCCAGTAGGATCCTCCCATTTGCAGACCATCTGCAGCTGGCAGTGGTGCCCACAGGTGCTTGGACAACTCTTCCCTTTCATCCTGAATTATGGAGGAGGTTCACAGGGAGGCATGAAGCCCTCCTGGTTTTTGCTAGGATGATCAAAGGCGAAGCCGAGACGCCTGCGTTAGCAGCGCTAAAGCTGTGCCAAGTGTGTGCGGCAAAGTCTGTTTGAAAAGGAAGCCCAGGAGAGATCATAGACCCATACAGGGTGGCATGCCCAAGGCCTGCCCCAGCTTGGGTTTGTCTAGATGTTGACTTTCCACTTTATTTTAGACTAACAAATTGGGAGGGCCACAGAGATGGTCCCAGAGCTGGTGCGTCTGGTGCGTAAGGAGATGCTGAGCGTTTCCTGAAGCTGTAGCTTGAGCTAGAGACCTCCAGAGTCACTTTCAACCATGAATGCTTTTTTTTTTTTTTTCCTCCTGCAGTTTGTAAAAAGGTTTCCAAAACATCCCTGTCAGCAATATATTACTGAGCTGCTTAAAAGGAGAAATGAGTGGAGTTGCTGTGTAGAAGTTAGTAGGTGTGGCACGTGATGGGCAGCATCGGGGTGCATGCTGCAGCTCATAGGAAGCAGACAGGCTGAGTGAGTGGCTTATTGGCCAAGGACGTGGTCATTTCTTAGCTCCTGGGACATTCCTTTACAATATGAAGGGACTAAGTATGTCTTCCATGTAAGAAAAAGCTTTTACAATCATTGTTGAGACAGGATATTCTGCTTCATAAACCAGCTGAAGCACAGACCTGCTGAGTGCTCCCTTCCTTCCTTTTTAGATTTCTGTTCTTAATTTTCTCTTCCCTGAAGTACTTCTCTTCCAGTAATTTTCAAGGAGTTTTTTTTTGACCACAGGGTAAATATTTCTGGACTGAGTCAGGATGTATTTAACTGGTAAGAGCCAACCTTGTCAATATACTGTTTAGGTTGGAGTTGTTCCTGAGCACAGGTATATGGGAGGCATTTAGGAGGCAGCCAGGAAGGTTTCAGAAGGGCTATGTCCAGGTATATGGGAGGCATTTAGGAGGCAGCCAGGAAGGTTTCAGAAGGGCTGTGTCCAGGTAATCATGAACATCATGCACAAATCTGATGGCTTTCAAATGTGGAGCTGAGACAAACTGCCCAGTAGCAACACATCAGCCTTGTAGTCCAATTATATGATGCAATTGCAAGGTTAGCAGTTGGTCTCAGATAATACAGTTAATTAACACAATCAAAACCATCATGAGACCTTATTGCTCTTCCACATTCTTCTTCCTTCAGCTCCTTGCCCTGTTCCTCCCTCCCTCCTGTTATCTCCTTGGTGCCAGGACTTGGTATTGCTTCCTTGCCTCTTGACTCCTTGTCTTCCTTGCATTGGCCACCAGCAGTGTACCACCTCTTTGCCTGCTGTAGATTGGGTCTGGACAGGGAAAACATCATGGCAACGTGCAGGGCAGCATGCTACAGGGCATCTCTGAGATGAAGGCCTACCAGCTTACCTTTCTGAGACACATGGTCTCCTGTGGCAGGCAGAAAATCCCCTCCCTCTATTCGCCAGCCCTTCCTGCCACATTTGTGCTGCTCCTGCCCAAAGGGAGAGTATCTCAGAAGCAGTATTTGGGTTTAGAGGGGAGCAAGGAAGCAATGTGACTTCTCAGCTTCATGCATTACCATGAGGCAAAGACACAATCTTCCTCCAACAGCATTTGATGTGCATAAAGCTATGTTAAAAGAATTGTAGCACACCAACAGGATCACCAACGTTGTGCTCCTCTTCTTGTCCATAGTGCAACATTTGTGGGGTTTGGGGTGGGGGAATTGCTCCCTCCCACCTCCAGTGAATTGATATGGGAAGGGAGTTCTTGTAGGGGTGGATGTTCTTGTGGGTACAGAAATACATGGTGGCAGCTGTGGGGAGGTTTGAAGATAACACATGCTCCAAAACCTGTGGCAGCTTCTTTTTTTCCGTGGTTGTTGGAGTAACCTGATGCGTGGAGGAAGAAATCTCTGCTTGGGATGTGTGCTGACAGAGTCACAGCTGTGCTATTTCCACCTTCCAAGCACACCCCCACAGGACACTTGGCAGTAAATAATTCTCCTTAGTAAAGCTGCCACTTCTGCTCATACTAGCAAGTAAATGAATGGAATGTTGTTGTCTGCTCCTAAAGAAATGAGCTGAGATTTTGAAAGGTGACTTGGGTTTTGGGGCACATATCACCTGTTCAGCTGTGGCATTTGGGGTTCCAGCCTGGGGTAATAAATATATCCCAAAGGATCATTCTGGGGAAATGAAAGGAGAAGGGAGATGATTAAATACAAATATTAAAAACTGGGGCGGGGGGGGGGGGGTGTTGGAATATAAAGAGACTGAGAACAGTCACAGATTACTCAGCATAGGGCACGATCCCAGCCACTGAAACGAAAAGTCTTTCTGGTGGTTTCAGTGGCAGGAAACTATCTGTGGTAGCAGAGTTTTGGGCCTCAGCTTCTTCTGCTTTTATGAATTCTTGGAACACTAATTTAAGGATAGGTTTTGAAACTCTTTTCCTTTATTTCCAGCTAACAACATCTGCTTCTATGGGGAATGCTCCTACTACTGCTCAACAGAGCACGCCCTGTGTGGAAAACCAGATCAGATTGAAGGGTCTCTGGCTGCTTTCCTACCTGATTTGTCTCTAGCTAAAAGGAAAACCTGGAGAAACCCTTGGAGACGTTCGTACCACAAGCGCAAGAAAGCAGAGTGAGTAGTGGTGAGCAAAGGATTCCCCAGCTGCAAAGGGTGATAGGAAAAGAGAACAGTGTTGCAGTCACTGCCTTTGCCTAACATAGAGCATTGAGGCTTAGGAGAACATCTGCATTTCTTCACTGAGCCCAGCTCCTGGGAAGGGACAGAGTATTTACAGTTGCAAGGTGCCCCAGGTTATGATCCTGAACCTGAGAGGACCTTCAGTGACATTATTCCCTCACCCGACAGACACCTCCAGCGGCTTTGACAGTATGCAACAGGACCTGCCCGAGTCCTATCAGAGGGAGAAAGATTCACTGCTATTAGAAGCTCTAAATAAGTCTCAGATGTTCTCATCATATGACTAATGGTGCAGCTGCTCTCCTAAATCTTGAAGCTATTAGCCAGATAGTTTTCAGTCTTGTGATTTTCTTCCTTTTCACCAGTCAGTATCTTTATGGGTTGCCTGCGTCGCTGGGAGCAGCCTGAAGAGTTTGCTGCCTCTACCTGGTGTGATAGAACTAGATCTTTGCAAAATAACTTTCTGCATTAAAAAACAAAACAAAACCAAGCCTCAGTAAACTTTGTATGTCACCTAAACTATCAAAATATTGGCTTTTCCAGATGGGAAGTTGATCCAGATTATTGTGAGGAGGTTAAGCAAACACCCCCGTACGACAGTGGGACCAGAATCCTGGATATAATGGATATGACAGTTTTTGATTTCCTAATGGGTATGTTCCATCTCTTTCAAAAATGAAATGCAACATTTAATTAGAGCAAGAACCTTTTCTTCCTCCAGCCCTCTGCACAGCTCAGCAGTTTGCTGCAGCGTGGTTGAAGCTGCATTTACTTTGTGTGCCTCTCTAGATGATTACGAGGAAGAGCAGATTTACATGGTTTATGTATTCCCATCAGTGCAGATTAAAGGAACAAAGCTGTTGAGCAGTGCAGGGTGATGATGAATGCAGGTCAGGTTAGTCTCCTTCACCACAGCTAAGGGCTTCAGAGTTTGCTTTTAGTGAGGGCTTTACCATTGTCATGTGTGGCTCCTGGATGCACGTTCAAGGACTGTTCCTTACCAGCACATTGTTTTCAACCTGCAGTGGCATTCGCTGCTGCTTGCTCTGTAAACTCTCAGAAGGAGGGGAAAAAAGGGAGGTGGTGCTTAGTCACAAAGCAACTGTGGTGTATATCAGTAAGTTCTTTTCTTTGTAACCTGATCAGAATAGAATCATCACTACCAAGCAGGTAATGGTGACCTATCCCAGGCCTACTCAGTGGTTAACACTGGGACATTCTTGTATGAAAGCTGTCCTGCTGCACCTATTAGGTGCCAACACACATACTTGATCCTCGGGCACGTATTGTAGAATCATTTGGGTTGGAAGGGACCTTAAAAATCATCCAGTTTCAACCCCCCTGCCATGGGCAGGGACACCTCCTACTAGACCAGGTTGCTCAAAGCCTCAAGTGGAGCCTCCACTTCTCTAGGCAAGGTGTGCCTGTGCTTCACCACCCTCATGGTGAAGAATTTCTTCCTAATGTCCAGTCTAAATCTAGCTTCTGCCAGTTTGAAGTTATTACCCTTTGCCCTATCACTACAGGCCTTTCTAAAAAGTCCCTCTCCAGCTGTCCTGTAGGTCCCTTTCAAGTGCTTGAAAACTGTTGCAAGGTCTCCCCAGAACCTTCTTTTCCCCAGGCTGAACAAGCCCAGCATGGACATAATCCTCTGTCATTGCCACTACTGAGATTATTTATAATAGGCTGCAACAGAAAAGGCCAAATCATAGTTCAGGAGCTGTGTGTGGCTTCTATAAGTGGTTCAATGTCATTGTGCTTGAGAGGGATTTCCTCTCAAGCACACCCGAGGAATGATTGCTGGAGGGCAAGAAGGTTTGCTTTGTCTCCTGATGCTTGAGTGTAAGAGCTCTAGAGAGTTGAAAAGCTCCCAGAGGCACAGAATCATAAAATCATTTAAGATCAGATCCAGGGACTGTGACTCCATCACAGCCCCATCCTCAAATACTGCACACTTCAGAGGGTTCGCAGGAGAAGCAAATGAGCTCAGCAGACTCATTGCTTTCTCTGCCCTACACAGCTGTCATGTGTGGCAAGCAGTGAGGAGTTCCTCACTAAATCATTGCCCTGACCTGCTCCCAGCAGAAAGCCAGAGTGAAACTGGACTTGTTGTTTTTTCTCTTTATTCTCTAGGTAACATGGATCGACATCACTATGAAACCTTCGAGAAGTTTGGAAATGAAACATTTATTATCCACTTAGATAATGGAAGAGGGTAAACACCTTTAATAATCTTTCTGATAGAAAAGAAAAGAAAGAAAAAAAAACAATCAAAGAAGAAAGTCTTTAAAGCAGTCTTTGTCATCTTCTTGCTCTTGTTTTTACATAGGTTTGGAAAATATTCCCATGATGAACTTTCCATATTGGTGCCTTTAAACCAGTGCTGCAGGTATGTTTCACCTCCAGAGCTGTTTCCCATTTTATACAGCTGTTTCCACTAATAAGGCTGAAGTGTTGAAGTGAATCATAGATGGCACACCATGGAGAAGAGGAAATGTTACCATCCTGCCCAGGGAGCCTGTCCCAAGCTAGCCCTGAGCACATTCCATGCTGTGTTGATATAGGGAGTACAGCTGGTGAGGCATTGGGAGAGAGCCTTTGCTATGGCTAAATGCACCTCCCATGGAAGTTATGGCAAAGCTTCCCCCAGCTTGTTTCAACTGCTTCCTCAGTGCCCATGGCTGGGAGTTTCAGAGAGGACAGGTGACACTCAGAGTTTCAGCATTGCACAGCTGGAGCAAGCTCTGTGTCTGCAGATGCTCTGGGCATGCCTCTAAGGTGAGCCAGCATGAGCCTCTGCTGCCATCAGCCGCATCCCAGCTCAGTATCACAGACATCCTGCAGGTCACTGCCAAGATGAATGTGACTCAGGCCCAGCCAGTGCCTTACCCAGCTGAGGAACATGAAGGCAGGGTAAGGCACTTGACTGCAGAGCTGTGCTCCAAAACCTCTCCACCCCTAAAGGCTCCCAAAGATCATGAGCTAGGTGACAACATCAGCCGCTCATCAGGACTGTGGCAGTGCCTGCTTCTCATCATTTCAGATCACACAGTCAAGTTTGGATGCTGTTACTGCTATGCTAACTAGAAGCATTTTAGCCCTTTCAAGACCAATAGTGATGAAAACACTGATTTGCAATTTTCTTTCTCCTTTATTTTTTTCTTTTTTGTCTCTTAGAATAAGGAAGTCTACCTATCTGCGCTTACAGTTGTTAGCCAAGGAGGAGTACAAACTCAGCCTCTTGATGAAGGAATCTTTACTAAAAGACAAAATAGCTCCCATTCTCTACCAGCCTCACTTGGAGGCGATGGACAGGAGGCTACGGATTGTCCTCAAGGCTGTTAGTGACTGCATAGAAAAAGATGGCTATGACAATGTGGTGGAAAATGACTTTAACACTGATGCTGACACTGTTACGACCGAGAGGTAGTGAAATCGCAAGGCTACCTTTTTAACCAGCCAAGTAAAGAAGATTCAAAGAGGGGGAAAAAACAAAACCAACCCAGAAGTCTTGCAAAAGACTGTGTATGCCACTTGTGAATTCAGTGAATTCAGACATGAGATATAATTGTTCCTGAAGTAGGTAAAGTGTAGGCTCTGCAAAGGATTAGTTCATTAAGAAAAGTTAAGTCTAATGTGATGCTTTTCATTAGTTCCCCGAAGAGAGATTATGAAAAGACTCAGATGGTTGACAGGCAACTGTCTGATAGCAAAACACCTCCTGTCCTTTTTTTTTTGTATAGAAAGGAGGCCTTTACTTAATATTTTGTATTTATATATGGTATATCTATGAAACCCCAGACCTACCTACCAAATTTAACTAAGAGGGACGGCATAGTTTCGTGACTCACACTTTATTTGTGCTGACAGTCCACTTAGTATTTTGTGTTAACCCTTTAAGTGCTCTAATCCACTGTATCTTATTTAAATTGAATGCCTTTATTTCCCCTTCCCCCTGCCCCCCAGCTACTCAGCATTTAAAGGGTTAAGGCATTATGAACTTTTAAAGGCAAAAAAAAAATAATAATTACTCTCATAAATACAGTGGTTACCGGAAGGGAATTTCACTAATTGTTCATTGACAGGAATACTTGAATGTTGGTTTTACAAAGTGATGTAAAAATGACAAGTTGTACTATTTGTCCATAACAAGGTGGCAGCTCTTGATCTTTCTAGACTATCCTAGCTGAGCTGCTCCTTTTCGACTTTGCTTTTGATAGTTTTGTGTAAATATATACATATATGGNAGTGGCCACCCCCTTCGTGGCAACAGCACATTGAGCTAAAAGTAGGGAGTTGGTGATTAATATTAATTACAACCGCAGGGTCACGGTGCTGGAAATGGTTCATCTTGGGCACGGAAGCAGTATTTTGACTGTCAGAGGTTCTTCTCCCCCTCTACTCTGCTCTAGTGAGGCCCCACCTGGAATATTGCATCCAGTTCTGGGCTCCCCGGTTGGAGAGGGGCAGGGATCTGCTGGAGAGAGAGAGCCTGGAGTTGTGCAAGCCTCTTGGAAGAAGGGAGCTGTTAGCTAAGACACTGGGAGAGGTTTCATCTGGGCCTCCCGTGAGAAACTGGAATGGATTGACCACAGTGCAGTGGTTACTGCAGAGTGCTTAGGCAATGAAGCCCACGGCTCAGTTCAGGCCCTTCAGGTGGGTGGGGAGCTGGGTACACAGGCTTGAGCTGGAGGATGCCACAAGAAGTGGAAGGGCTGGTTAATTAAACCAGGCAGGGAAGTGCTGCTCAGGAGCTAGCAGGAAGCTCTGCTGTGGTTGCATTCTTGCTGCTCTTCATTTTCTAGGTGTCTGGGAAAAGGACAAGAATCACTGCCTTGTTCTGGTGCTTTTCTCTGTGAGCAGGGTTGAGCAGGCATGACAGACAGACAACTGAAGCCAAGGTGTGAAATTGTGGCTCTACCTTTCTTGGGGCTAACACAGCCTAGAGAATAGCCCAAGGAGGGGCAAACCTCTGCTTTTGGGGTGCATCTGCTTTGGCTGGAGGCCGCTACCAGCTGGCTCAGATTTCTTCTCTTGAAAACCTGCTGGCTTTTAGGCAAAGGGCATTGTTCTTCTGGGGTGAAATACATCCTTCTACAGGCAGTGAGGGTACAATCTGAGAGTATCTTTGCACAGGGACAGCTTAGGTTTGGGGGTTCTTGTAGGAAGGGCACATTTGGTTCGAGGTGCAGAGGTGGAGTACTTTGGTGTGCTGTCACGCGTGTGCCAGCAAGATGACTGCAGTGCAAGAGGATGGCTCTGAAAGGGCTGTCACTGTGCATTAGGTCAGTAATCCAGGAGCTAAGGGAGATTAGCATGATGCAGTGTAACAGCTCTTTAAGAGTCCTACATATCTACCAGACAAAAAGATTTGCTCTAAGAAGATAAATAAATGTCAGAATCCAATTGGGTTTGTCTCCAAATCTCAAAAATGTGTGTAACAACAGCACCTAGGCAAAAACATACCAAGAAATCTGCAGTAGCCTGTCAGGGGCATAATGTGTTCAGCACAGTAAATATAGTATGCACAAGAAGTAACAGATAAAAATAGATAGTATACTTCTAAAAGCACCTAATTACAACTGTAGCTGACAGCCTGGAGTAGCTTGCTGTATTCTCCTGAGTGGTTCAGATAAAAGCCTAATTTTGTTTTGCTGTTTTTTTCTGTTCTTTAAGCATCAAAGCAAATTCACACAAATTAAAGAGGGGAAGAAAAAATAGAAAAAAGAAGAATTCAGACTCATAGTCTGAATTGGGTATCACTGATCAGCAGTGCTGGGCAGAGCCCAGGATGTACAGACAAGCTGGAAGCCTGAAGGAGATTGCATTGTAAGCAACAGCAAGAAGGATGTAGGAGGGGGTAACCTGGGATTGCAGCCTGACTGTTGCCTTTGGGCACTGAACTGAAAATGAACTTACATGAGCTGTACAAGGAGGAGTGTCCAATGGTTATTCTAGTCCATAGAATCAGCCAGACCATGGCACTAAGTGCCCCAGCCAGGCTTTGCTTCAACACCTCCAGGGACAGTGACTCCACCACCTCCCTGGGCAGCCCATTCCAATGCCAATCACTCTCTCTGCCAACAACTTCCTCCTAACATCCAGCCTAGACCTCCCCTGGCACAACTTCAGACTGTGTCCCCTCCTTCTGTCCCTGGGTGCCTGGCAGCAGAGCCCAACCCCAGCTGGCTACAACCTCCCTTCAGGTAGCTGCAGAGAGCAATGAGGTCTGCCCTGAGCCTCCTCTTCTGCAGGCTGCACACCCCCAGCTCCCTCAGCCTCTCCTCACAGGGCTGTGCTCCAGGCCCCTCCCCAGCCTTGCTGCCCTTCTCTGGACACCTTCCAGCACCTCAACATCTCTCTTGAATGGAGTGGCCCAGAACTGGACACAGCACTCAAGCTGTGACCTGAGCAGTGCTGAGCACAGGGGCAGAAGAACCTCCCTGCTCCTGCTGGCCACACTGCTCCTGATCCAGGCCAGGATGCCATTGGCTCTGCTGCCCACCTGGGCACACTGCTGCCTCATCTTCAGCTCCTCTCTCCCAGCACCCCCAGGTCCCTCTCTACCAGGCTGCTCTTAGCCACTCTGTCCCCAGCCTGCAGCACTGCTTGGGGTTGTTGTGGCCAAAGTGTAGAACCCTGCACTTAGCCTTGTTCAATCTCATCCCATTGGCCTCTGCCCACCCATGCAGCCTGCCCAGGTCCCTCTGCAGAGCCCTCTCCTACCCTCCAACAGATCCACACCCACTCCTAACTTGCTGTCATCTGCAAACTTACTGATGCTGGACTCAATCCCCTGGTCTGGATCATCAATAAAGATACTGAACAGGACACCAGTTTCTGCTTGTGTGTTTGTAGGTGCACAGGGGCACATCCTGCTCTCCTCCATTGCAGCAATGGCATCGTGCCCTCAACACATCCAAACTCCACCTGAAGACTCTCCCTGCACCAAAGGTTTTGTGGCCCCAGCTTAAGAGTGCTGAACTTCCAGCTTGCAGCTGAACACAAACTAGAGCCTTGAAATTTTGCATCCTGGTGGAGCAAACTTTCTCCTGGTACTGAGTATAAGGCCACAAAATTGATTTTGCAGAAATTATTCCAGATGTGGAACATTTCTATGGACTTCCTTGCCAGTGTTTTGTTTTTTTTTAACTATAGTACTTGGGGCTCAATATGCAGGAGTGAACATGCACATGGAAGGTTCTTTTTACACTGTAAATTGAATGTTTGAGGGCAATGCTGAGTTGCCTGTAACAAGTTTTCATGTATTGCCTATTAGAAACTGCTGAATTTCTTGAGAATATTCTTGTCATGCTGAAAATAATTCATAGGTAGCCTCCAGCTGTAACCAAGTCTGTGACCAGATCAAACTGAATTATCTGCCTGCTTCTGCATTTGCATCAGTAAAGTAGCAACCCAATGCTTTGGGGGGCTGAATGGAAAAAAATTAGAAGCAAGGCAGTTTGGTGGGTCAAAAGACCTGAGAACTGAGGTCAGAGCAGCTCTGGTCATGGGCAAGCATGAGGCATAAGTACAAAGGAAGGTATTGAATTGGCAGTAGCAGTACCTCTAACCCCTAATGTCATGTCAAAGCAAAAGTTCGTGCCTAGAGATCATCTTCAGGAGCTGCTGGAATGTGTGCTGCTGCTGCTGCTGCTCTGCTCTTCTGGAGATGTTAAATGCTTTCCAAGGTTTGCCATTTATGCAAATTTTATGAAGTCAACACGAAGATGAAAGTTAATTTTGAGCAGGATGGGAAAATGCCCACATTGGGGTTATTCAGTCTGGAGAAGAGAAGGCTCTGAGGAGACCTTATTGTGGCCTTTCGGTATCTGAAGGGGGCTACAAGAAAGCTGGGGAGGGATGGGAGAATGCCCACATTGGGGCTATTCAGTCTGGAGAAGAGAAGGCTCTGAGGAGACCTTATTCTGGCCTTCCAATACCTGAAGGGAGCTACAAGAAAGCTGGGGAGGGACTTTTTAGAGTGTCAGGTAGTGATAGGGCTGGGGGGAATGGAGCAAAACTAGAAGTGGGTAGATTCAGATTGGATGTTAGGAAGAAGTTCTTCACCATGAGAGTGGTGAGAGCCTGGAACAGGTTGCCCAGGGAGGTGGTGGAAGGCTTATCCCTGGAAGGTTTTAAGGCCAGGGGTTGCCCAGGGAGATGGTGGAAGGTTCATCCCTGGAAGATTTTAAGGCCAGGCTGGATGGGGCTGTGAGCAACCTGTTCTAGCATGAGGTGTCCCTGCCCATGGCAGAGGGTTTGGAACTGGATGATCTTTGAGGTCCCTTCCAACCCTGACAATTCTGTGATGTTGTGACCTGTATCCAACCTGCTACACAAAGATGTACTGGAAGATCAGCTGCTCTCTTTCAAATGCTCTTCCTAGACAATCAGAAGTAGCACATGCTGCATCTCGAATCTCGCTCAGATGCGGGCCCAAACCCAGCAGCTTGCAGATGGGATTGGCAGCTGGAGCTAAAGCAGAACATCTCAGGATTGGAGGTGTCAGTTCAGAGCAGTCTCTATTTTTGTGAACATGAGAATCTGGGTCATGTTGTGCCCTGGCCACAGCAATGAATGACGTTAAGATCCCTACATGAATTTCTCCGCCACTGCTTCTGGAAGGCTGCTCACTGACTGATAGACAAAAAACCACCTACATGCTTTAGCTGACTCTGACACACCTTCAAAATACATCCCAGGGGAACTCCAGATAGATCCTACCCAAAAGACAGGTAATTTAAAATCTCATCCCTCCACCTGCTGGTGCTGTGTTAACGCCAGCCGTGCGTGGCTGCAGAGGTGGCTGCTGGAGCCTGATGAAACACAGCGATCCCTGCGGGTCACTGCTGCATGCTGCAGCACCTGGCTGCTTGCAGAAGGTGCCATAAATCAAGCAGGGGCTGCGATCAGCCTGCATCTTCTGAACCCTCACACACAGATCAACGACCAACACAAGTTAATGCTGGCAGCAAAGTGCAAGCAACGCGGCTGAGGAAGACCAAGTTTGGGGAGGGGGAAAACAAACCCCAAATGACAAAGGCAAGCTGGTGGTGAAATTGTTCTTGGAGACACTGATCTATAAGGCAGGTGCAGCACTCACTGCTCTGGTCTCAGGCAGAGGACAAACTTTCTTCTGAGGGCAGACCTCATGTCTACAGCTACCTGAAGGGAAGTTGTGGAGAGGCTGCTGCTGGGCTCTGCTCACAGGTAGCTGGAGACAGGACAAGGGGGAATGGCCTCAAGCTGAGGCTGGGGAGGTTTAGATTGGACATTAGGAAAAAGTTTTTCATGGAAAGAGTGGTCAGGGACTGGAATGAGCTGCCCAGGGTGGTGGTGGAGTCACCCAGCCTGGGTGTGTTCAAGGGTGGTTTGGATGTGGTGCTTGGGGATATGGTTGGAGGTGAATCTTGTAGAGCAGGGTTCTAGGTTGGGCTTCATCAGTGTTTATAAAGATGTGCAGGGTGAGTGTCAGGAGGCTGCAGCCAGGCTCTGCTGGGTGATGCCTGATGACAGCACAAGGGGCAATGGGTGGAAGCTGAGGCATAGGAAGTTTCCATAGGCTGGACTTGGTGACCCTGAGGGGCTTTGCCAACCTGGATGTTTCTGTGATTCTGTGATTCTGACTTGTCAGCTAAGCACATCAGGCTATCCAAAATTGCAAGCAGCAGTCTCCTGGCATATCCTCCTTAGTGCTTCACCATAAGAGTCTGTGTAAGCTCTTGGAGCAGCACCACAAATCTTTGCCACAGGCAGGACTTGGTAAAGAGTGACAACAAAAGGCTTTTCTGCTTAGTCTGCTGAGTAAAGTTCACAGCATTTTCCACACCAGATAAGAACCCCTTCAGCATTTTCCAGACCACATCAGAACTCTTTCAGCATTTTCCAGACCAGACCAGAACCCCTTCAGCATTTTCCAGACCAGAACCCCTTCAGCATTTTCCAGACCAGAACCCCTTCAGCATTTTCCAGACCACACCAGAACCCCTTCAGCATTTTCCAGACCATACCAGAACTCTTTCAGCATTTTCCAGACCACACCAGAACCCCTTCAGCATTTTCCAGACCATACCAGAACTCTTTCAGCATTTTCCAGACCACACCAGAACCCCTTCAGCATTTTCCAGACCACACCAGAACCCCTTCTGCAGATTTTCAAGCAACTCCTTCCTAACCAGTGGAGTCACTGTGAGTTTTACAGAGCAGAATTCAGGCCCATTACCTCCTTTCACTGCCCCATTTACAGATGAATAATCACTCTGACTTTCTTGTGGCTTTCTTAGCTAGAAGCTTAAATAATTTATTCTTATTGTTTATCTTTTCTCCATATTTCTAGTGGTTGGCTTCACTCATTTGCACTGGATTTCCATTTTTAATGGATGCTTTTTTAGCCTGAATAAACTCCAAAATTCATTATTTATAAATGGAGGCATCTCTAGCCAAGCCTTTGCATTGTAATTGGAGCTTGGTTGAGAGGCTGGCAGTGGCTTTTGGAATCAACCCTTTGCAGCAGATTTCCTGCTGTTGGTGATGCCTGCAGAGCCCTCACTTTGTGACACATCTGGGAGGCTTCTCTAGGAGTCTGTGTCACAATTCTTGTGAAATCACTTATTCCTCCACAGCCTGACTGAGTGCTTTACCTTAATGAGAGACCATCTGAGGGCTACCTTTGAGGACATCTTCTGCACTATTGTTATGAATTATGCAAAATTAACAATCAATATTAATTTTGATATCCAGGCAGAGATTGTTAATAACTATTGAAATTGTTTATTAACATTAAATCTCCCCAGAAAACTCAGTTGCAAGGTTTGAAATGCAGGGTTTGGAAATTTACACACACAGGGAGCAGGCAAAACTGGAACACTGTAAGAGGCACCCAGCAAAGGCAAACATTTTTTACTGGAAGAGAAGGTTCCTGTGGTCACTGCACCACTGGCAGTTCATTATCCTGCTTAGCCACTGGATGGACACAGGAAGCTCCTTTCTGCTCATGGCAGAAGGCAATTAGGGATTGCAAGAGGCTTTAGGTATTTACTCACAAAATATTATGGGACAGTATCCAAATCATGTGGAGAGGTCAGTGGTCTCAAAGCTGTTGGAGGCTTTGGAGTTTCCCCAGGCTTCTGGGTGCTGGAGAAAGGAGGCAGACAAGCTCTGACCTGGTCCTGGCTCTCTCCCAGAGTCTTCTCTCCAGGCCAAACACCCTCAGCTCCCTCAGCCTGGTCTCATAGCAGAGGTGCTCCAGCCCTTGGATCACCTTTGTGGCCCTCCTCTGGACTCACTCTAACATCTCTGTGTCTTTATGCTGGCACAAGCAACACACTTGTCTGGTGTAAGAAAATATATAAACTCTTGTTGATTCAGTGCTGGCTTCAGTTGTTATCCTGCAAGTTGGCATTGGGGCTGTTCAGCCTGGAGAGGAGAAGGCTCCCAGGTGACCTTAGTGTGGCCTTGCAGCATCTTAAGGAGGGTACAAGAAAGCTGGGGAGGGACTTTTTAGGCTGCCAGGTAGTGACAGGACTGGGGGGAATGGAACCAAGCTAGAAATGGGGAGATTCAGACTGGATGTTAGGAAGAAGTTCTTCACCATGAGGGTGGCGAGAGCCTGGAATGGGTTGCCCAGGGAGGTGGTCCAGGCTTCATCCCTGGAGGTGTTTAAGGCCAGGCTGGATGAGGATGTGGCCAGCCTGACCTAGTGTGAGGTGTCCCTGCCCATGAGCAGGGGGTTGGAACTGGCTGATCCCTGTGGTCCCTTCCAACCCTGCCTGATTCTATGATTCTAAGTTGCACTGAACTTTGGGTTTTGGTCCTTCAGCATTTCTCTAACACCAAGCCATTTGCAGAGGGTGGTTCTGCCATGGTAGCTGTTATGTCTTGTTACCTCCATGTGTTGGCAACAGGTTAAGTGCAAAAAGTAACTCAAAGTTCAACTGTCCAAGTCCTCCTGATTCCTTGCTGTCCTAAAAGTCCTCCTGATTCCTTGCTGTTCTAAAAGGTTCTTAACAGCAGCTAAGAGGGGGGTAAGCAAGAGGAGCCTGTTAGCTGTCTTGTGGTTGGATACAAGCAGCAGAAGGAAGCTCTTCTGTGCAAAAAGGCCAAGGTAAGGTTAGGAAACCTGCCTTGTGGCTCAGGTTAGCTGCATGATAGCCACAGTGGGAAAAGAGGTTTTTGCAGTGCTGGGGATTCTCACAGTGGATTTTTTTTCACCTCTTAAATAGGCAGTGGCACAGCCATCCACAAAGCCTCTACCCTCCCCAGAAATGATCAGCATTTTCCTGTTAGAGGACCTAATCTAGGGAAGTTAATGAAAACCTCACTCGTGGTTTCAAGTTCCTTTGGATCCATCCCAGGGCAGCTGCAAAGTGGTAAGGGGCACAGCATTGCTTGCCTGAACTTCTGAGAAACAGCCTGGAAATAAGGATGTTAAAAATTAAAAGAGCTTAATGGTTGCACCAGGGTTTTATTTGACTTCGTTGTGGTGTAAGTGGTTCCTGGTTAAAGAGTAACCCCTTAGCTATTTTCATGGGGCTCAGTTTTGCAACTAGTGCAAAATAAATGTTACCTACCAAGGAGAGAGGCTAAAGAAACAGATGAAAAAGTGTTGAACTATAGTGCCTTGTGTAGTCTACAAGGAGGATACAAATCAGCTGGCAGACTGTTGCATATTTATGAGAGCATCTCACACCTCCTCACTCTTATTAGAGCATCCTACCTCAAGCCTGTCATGCTTGATTAGCATTTTAACAAGTCCAGACACTTATTTATCAGGTCTCCACACTCTTCACCCCAGACTGGGTAATTCAGATGCTGAGTGCTGGTGACTCACAGGTATGCTGCCTGTCTAACAGCATCCCACAGCAGCTTGAGAGCCCTTTCCTTCCACATCCCCTTTGCTGCCAGCAGTCGTGGTTAACTGACTGGTTAGGCACCACTTCAGTCAGGGAACAACCTTCTTGTTCATTTCTCAGCATTCAAACCCATTTGCAGCAACTCACCTAAAGCAGCACACCTCAGAGGGAGGTATATGTGACACAGACATAAATCATGCTGCAGGGAGACACCCGACAGGTGCTCTCCCCCCTCTGCTGTGCACTGCTGAGACCCCACCTGGAGTACTGCATCCAGTTCTGGAGCCCCTGGGACAAGAGGGCTATGGAGGTGCTGGAAGGTGTCCAGAAAAGGGCCACAAGGATGCTCAGAGGGCTGGAGCTGCTCTGCTGTGAGGAGAGACTGAGGGAGTTGGGGCTGTGCAGGCTGGAGAGGAGAAGGTTCCCAGGTGACCTTACTGTGGCCTTCCAGTATCCTAAGGGGCTACAAAAAAGTTGGGGAGGGACTTTTTAGGCTCTCAGGTAGTGATAGGACTGGGGGTGGGGGGTGGGTGTGGGTGGAACCAAGCTAGAAATGGGTAGATTCAGACTGGATGTCAGGAAGAAGTTCTTCACCATGAGGGTGGTGAGACCCTGGAATGGATTGCCCAAGGAGGTGCTGGAAGCCTCATCCCTGGAGGTGTTTAAGGCCAGGCTGGGTAAGGCTCTGGCCGGCCTGATCTAATGTGAGGTGTCCCTGCCCATGGCAGGGGGGTTGGGACTGGATGATCCTTGTGGTCCCTTCCAACCCTGCCTGATTCTATGATTCTATGATCCTGATAGCTTTCTAGCATTTGAATTACTATGGAAAATAATGTATTCTTAGAACTATCCTCTGAGTCACTGAACAGGGAAATAAAAGCTCATGATTTGGCTCAGCCAAGCAATAAAAGATGCTTTCCTTTCAGAGAAGGATCATGTCTGAGTTCCAGATACGTGGGTCCAGGCTGATGAATGCTGTCTAGGTTTATCACTGCTGCTTTGGACTTTGCTCAGCACATGAAACCATGACGTGGCAAAAGGTATTTGGAAGCACAGCTAGCAGCCCCTTGTCTTCCTGCAGCATGGGTCTGGGGTTGGATAATTTCCCTAGGCTGTTATCCAAAAGCATTTTCTCTCTCTTTCAGGAAATGTACTATGGGGAGCTGCATTTCCTTCTTTCTCTGCAACATGTTCCAATTTATAGGATGAGATTTGTGATAATTGAGTTCTGAGCTGAACGCTGAGCCTGCTCCATATCCCCTGGGGTTTCCTGGGAACAAGATGGATTGCCCAGTATGCTTCAGGCAGGGGGGAAAAAAAATAATGAATGAATAAATAAACATGTGAATAACAGCATGCCTCATTTTGTCTATCTCTTGGAGAGAAAGGAAGCTAATTCTTTAAGAATCAGGAATGTGCTCATTATGCAAAAAACACCAGAGCAGATGCATGTATTCATAATAAGTATATTAAAAATCTCATTTTAGCTCCTAGAGGACAAGTGCAAGTGCAAAATTGGGTGCAATTATATTTGTCTTCCCACCTATGGTGTGCTCTCACTTGAATATGTATTTATTTGTTGGAGCTGCCTGCATCTAGAGGCATGAAGTTTCCTGTGATTGAAAAAGCAAATTGTTGTGGCTACTCCTATCAGAGGCTGGATCCCAGGTCCCCTGATGTCACTAAAAAAGGTCTGGTTTGAGTCCAGCTGGTTTTGCATTCAGACAAGGGCTGGTCTCTTGCACAGCCAGCACTAAATGTGTGTTAATAGCAACACAAAAGAGCAGAGGACACAATCCAAGTGGGGCTGTTCATCGTAACTATCATTTAATCAAACTAAAATGATGAACCGATAATTGGATGCCCTCTCTACGTCTGCAGAGAGCCAGAGCCTGGGGTAGGGTCCCTTTTCTACACAGAAATAAATCAGACAAGTAGTCTGCTGTGGGCAAAGAGATTAGTCTTTGGCATGAGCATGAACAATAGTGGAAATAAGTGTTGCTCATGAGACCATCAGTCTGTGCCCGACTGCGGTAATATGCTCGGTGCTTGAGAAGGGAAGAAGCTGCTCTTCCCCATCCTCAAAGCAGCATTAAAGACTGGTGAGGTTTATTAAAAGGCTGTGATGGTGAAAACCTGAACGGGCCAAGGGCAACCATTACAATAGAGAATTTACATCCTTTCACTGCAGCAACAGGAAAATAGAAGGAGAGAGAAAACTAAACCCAAAGGAGGACTGAAACGTTGGGAAGAAAGCTGGAGAATGGCTGCACCTTGGCAAGGAAGGTGGAGAGCCTTGCCCTGGAAGTTCAGCACCAGGACTACCCTACAAGATGCACAAAATAACAAACACAACACTCATCCTCAAGAAAGGAAAAAAGGATGACCCTGGGAACTACAGAGCAGTCAGTCTCACCTCTGTGCCTGGCAAGATCATGGAGCAGATCCTCCTGAAAGCTCTGCTAAGGCAAATGGAAAACAAAGCAGAGGTGATTGGTGGTAACCAGCAATGGCTGCACCAAATAACATTTCCAAATAACAGCAAAAGTAGGATTTGTGTCTTCCTGAAATCTCAATCCCTGCACCATCTGGGAAAGCACAATGACAAAAACCAAAGTAGCTACAAAAAATAGTACTCCAAAGAGCCAAAGTCAAATGAATGGTAAGGAAAAGATTTTTTTTTTCTTTCTTTCACAGGAATAAAATTAACAAGAAGAAAATGTTGGAAAGGTTCATAAACATAGCTGCTTCCTAAAAAGGGCCTTATGACATTTTCATAGGTTCATAGAATCATAGAATGGTAAGGTTGGAAGGGACCTCAAAGATCATCCAGTTCCAACCCCCTGCCATAGGCAGGGACACCTCCCACTAGTACAGGTCACTCAAGGCCTCATCCAACTTGGCCTTGAACAGCTCCAGGGAGGTTGTGGAGCACAGAAGCACCCAGTCTGATCAAAGATCACATTGGGTGATTCTGTGCTCCACACCCTCCCTGGGCAACCTGTGCCAGTGTCCCACCCCCCTCACTGCAAACAACTTCCTCCTAACATCCACTTCCAATCTCTCCTCTGACACTTCAAACCCATTGCCCCTTGTCCTGGCATTACAAGACCTTGTCAATAGTCCCTCCCCAGCCTTCCTGTAGCCCCCTTCAGATCCTGGAAGGCTACTATAAAGTCTCCTAGGAACTGTTACTCTTCTGTTCTTCCCTGGTGCTGATCAGCCTTCTCAGCCATGAGGCTGCAGTGATGATCCTGCTGCCACTGTTAGAGTGTTTGGGCACTTTGCAGGGCTGCCCTGAGGGACTGACATCTGCCAAGAGTGGCATTGCTCAGCCAATGCAATATGCACCTAGTGAAGCAGGTATTATGTCTAGGGATTCTTTTTCCTCTCTGTTTATAACATATCTCATTCCTCCAATTCCATTGGAGAAGGCAAACCCTGAAAAAAGTAGCACTTCCATATCAGGATGAAAGTGAGAACATAAGAATTGCTCACAGGCCCTTTTTTTTCCTGCCAGAGCACAGGGCATAACCTTGGAGAAAGCTCTGTCTCCTGCACAGGTTAATTCTTCTCTTAGAGACAGCTATTTTGCCAGAGGAATGGAGGCACTGCCTGCCTATTCCAGGGTGCTAGGTAATAAATATCAACTGAAAATCTGCTTTTCAAGTGTTGCTGAGCCAGGATTAATTGCAAACAGTTTGGCACTGCAGGTTCCAGATCTTCAGTCAGGTATCACACATAATCTGAAGCCAATGCTTTTTTCATAGTTCTTTTGCAGCACCACCAACAATAATTTTTCTTCTCCCTCTGAAGAAAGTCAGTTAATAACTACATTTTCTAGTCCATTATCCCTAAAATAAGAGCAACTCCTTAATTTTGAGACTTGGGATGCCTTTAATTTTACAGCAAGTGGAGAGTTAAAAGTAGATCAAACAAAATGAAGCATGGGGAAGAGTGCAAAATTCAGCATCTGTGCCTCTAATGTTGTTTGTTAGATGAGTGCTGGGANTCATCTTGAGCTTTTCATCACCCCAGACCCCCAGGGCCTGTTCCTCAGGGCTGCTCTCAGCCATTCCCCACCCAGCCTGGACTTGTGCTTGGGATTGTGCCTACCCAGGTGCAGGACCTTGCACTTGGCCTTGTTGAATGTCATGAGGTTGGCCTGGGCACACCTCTGCAGCCTGTGCAGGTCCCTCTGGATGGATCCCTGCCCTCTAGCAAGTCAACTGATGGGACAAGACACTTCAGCAAGGATCTTTGTTAATTATATGAAGGGAAGAATTTCTGTTAAATTATTCTGGGTTTATCATTAATATATCCCTAAAAGACATAAGCCAATATTAGTTGCAATTGTTAGCAAAGCAAACCTGTGCAGAATAAGAACTAGAAGAAAAAAAAACCAAACAAACCAAACCTGTACTTCCAAGATGATTTTTGTTTCTACAGAGACTTTGCAAGTGCTTTCATCCTTTCCATCATCCAAGAGAAAAAAAGTTGTTTGCTTTCCAAGAGTTAATGAGCAACACTTTTCAATACTGCCATGGACCTAGAGGCAGTTTAATGGATATGGCACCAGTGGAAAGTCATCCTTGTCCAAAATGAAAGGAAATATGGCTTAAATAACAGAGACTCCAACGTGCAGGACTGCAGCTAAGCAATACAAAAGCTGAGTCTTGTCACAGGACTGAAAAGCAGCTCCAGGGTACTTAATTGGGTCTAGTTCTCCCCCATGAGGCACCTACAGATTTGGGTCAAGCCCGGAGGATGGTTCCTGTGGGGTCTGCTGGGCCAAATCCTGATCTCTCTTGGTTTGCACAGATCATGATTGTAGACGTCTGAAAGAGTCTGCTGCCGTTTGCAAAAGGAGGGGAGTGCAACTGAGAGCAGCTTTCTGAAAAACAACAAAAGGAGATCAATCCCAAGGACAAGTCCAGGCGGTGGGGAATGGCTGAGAGCAGCCCTGAGGAACAGGCCCTGGGGGTCTGGGGTGATGAAAAGCTCAAGATGAGGCTGCAGTGTGAGTGCAGCCCAGACAGCAACTGTGTGCTGGGCTGCAGCAAGAGCAGTGTGGGCAGCAGGGCAAGGGAGGGGATTGTGCCCCTTTGCTCTG
>WBNM01008616.1:0-21596 GCA_013399055.1 Ramphastos sulfuratus | reverse complement strand
TTCTATGATTCTATGATGATGCTGTCTTTTATTGGAAGCTGGAGAAATCAAAACATTCTCAAAATTGTGCTTACTACTCATTCAATTCAGTCTCTGTGTGCACTCCGCTGAGCTCCCAGATGTGGGTCCATATCTCAGCTGAATCTCTTTCCCATGCAATGATCAAATCTTGTGCGTGTTGTTACCTGCATCCCTTCAACCTCATGCCTACTGTTGTTTCAACAAACAAACCCTCCTGTTATTTCAGGAATTTACAGCCTGTCAATAAACATCTTTGGGTCAAAAGTTCAAAAACCTGCGATAGGAGATGGTAGTTGAGAGCAACATGGATACCTATGCACAAATGATGATAGAAAAAGTCAAATAAAATCATTACAGCATGACACTGCTTCTGCAGAAGTCACTGTAAAGCTATCAACCATTTCACTGGGACAAAGTTCAGCTCCAGACATAAATTAATTTCTACCTAACTGTACAGAAGTCTCTTTTTAAATTGCAAATCTCCGTATAGGAAATACAAGCTGTGTTTGTCTTACAATTTGATGGGCAGGTTATTGCTACACAATGCAGTCAAGCTGGATTTAGAATTATGGTATTTTATTAAATCAAGACATGCAGATAAGCTATAAAGTTTATATATTGGCTTCTAACCCTAAACACAATAAATTTTTTGCAATCTTTTTTTAACTTTCAGCTGTATTTTGTAATTACTACTTCCAGTGTGAACACATTTCTCTCAAGTACATGAATGTTACATACAAACATGAGGAAAGACTAAATGATGGAAAAAAATACTGGAGCTGGATTATTCATAGGCTACATGAGGACCAAGGAAGGCAGTATGATCTGTTGGACTGATTGTGCATTGCAGACTAAGTATATACTGGCTTCTAGGTAGCAACATGAGATTAACAATGGCTTGGACAGATTCACTCTGAAATGGGTCAAGAACTGGCTGGAGAGCCAGGCCCAGAGAGTGGTGGTGAATGGTACCGCATCCAGTTGGCAGCTGTCACCAGTGGTGTCCCCCAGGGATCAGTGCTGGGCCTGGTCCTGTTCAATATCTTTATTGATGATCTGGACCAGGAGATTGAGTCCAGCATCAGTGAGTTTGCAGATGACACCAAGTTAGGAGCAGGTGTGGGTCTCTTGGAGGGTAGGAGGGCTCTGTAGAGGGACCTGGACAGGCTGGATGGGTGAGCAGAGGCCAAGGGGATGAGATTGAACAAGGCTAAGTGCAGGGGTCTACACTTTGGCCACAACAAGCAGTGTTNGATTCTATGATTCTATCATTTCTGATTCTATGGCTCTATGATTCTGTGATTCTATGATTCTGTGATCCCATGAGTCTATGATCCATGGTATTTAGAATGAAGGAATTAAATGGAATTTAAAGCCAGGGAGGTTTAGACAATTCATCTAATTGCCATGTGGTGCCTTCAGTTCTGCTTTTAGAAGTTGTTATCACTGCTAAAAAAACAAAAAAACCCCAAACAAACCAACCTGTATTACATGTTATCAATCATTCACATGGAAAAAAAAAAAAAAAAAAAAAGAGCCTTGATTTATGTGTGTAAGAGCTGCACAAGGGCAACATTGGTTTCTCAGAGTCAATTCTCAGGCCAGCTCACTCAAGTGAACACCATATCTGAAGGGCAGATACATGTATACATCACCACTCTGCCCTGTGGACTAGATAAAGCAAGACATTCCTGTGTGCATCAGCTCACAGACCAGTCTGCTCAGCAGGAGCACTTGTGAAATTTTCACCGTATGAGGATTAAAAGCTTCCTGATCTCGTCCTGTGTGATGCAGTTTGTCTTTAGAGAAAAGATATTACGAATGCAGATAAGTGCAAGCCTCTGAGTGTCTGTTTGTATGAAGTGATAGATACAACCACAGTTCTTGCCATGCCTCTAAGACTGTGTATGTTGCAGGATTCACCCAGGCAAAACAAGGAATTTAATGAACAGAACTCATCAGTATGAAAGTCTTACACATTACAAGAACTGCTAGCATCCTGCTGCCAGACATGAATCAAAAACAAAATCCTGCAGTAAAAGGCTGTGTTTTTACTTTTGCTTCCGAACTGCCTGCCTTCTTTCTTTCTTTCTTTCTTTGTAATTGGTCTTGTGAGATCAACCCTTCTACAAGTGAATTCACACAAATTCCTGGCAATTTTTTAATACAGGATAGCTACCATAATTTCATGCCTCTTCAAACACAGTGAGAGCAATCGAGGGAAAAAAGAAATTAAAACCTAATTCTGATACTTATTCTCCTCATTTATTTTATCATTCATTCCCCTGTCACACTGAATAATAACCACCAAGACTCGAGACACACACTTCGCACAGGGCAAATATCTGTGGGATTCCAGAGAAAATGGCAAACTGAAGGCAAACACTGATGCTGCAGGAGAGGCTGGAGTAATCACAGCAAACATGACACAAGTATTAACAGTCCTGCCCACTCAGCTATCCAGGCAGGCTAGGAAGGAAGCAACTTCATCTACCTAATCATTCAATATCAGGTGAATAAAAAGGTTTCAAGGCTTGTTTGCTACCACAGACAGCTGCTGCTATGAAAGGTAAAGCAGCCAGCATGTCTGCAACAAGGCACAGAATTACCACAGGAGTATTATGACAGACTACAGATAATTATTGCTTATCATGTCTGGTTGCAATTATATTATTCTGTATCATTTCATGTTGAGTTGGCTGGTACTGAAATTAAGAGGCTATGATGACTGTTTAGAGGGATCCCATTTATGCCTCAGTCACTTTGTGAGGTTGATTCAGAAGGTTTCAGACAAGACAGAAGATCAAAGTAAAACCATAGCTGAATTTTCACATGAGGTCTCTTTTTGCTGGGGAAGGCACAGGAGCGATTTTAGCCTTACAGAAACTCAAAGGATTTTGTTTCTTTGTTTTTCCTGTGTATGTTTTTCCTTTTTTTATTTTTTCCTTTTTTTCCCTTTTTATGTTTTTCCTTTTTTTTCTTTTTATATTTTTCCTTTTTTCCCTTTTTCCTTTTTTTTCTTTTTATGTTTTTCCTTTTTATGTTTTTTCCTTTTTATGTTTTTTCCTTGTTATGTTCTTTTTATGTTTTTTTCCTTTTTGTTTTTTCCTTGTTATGTTCTTTGTTTTATGTTTTTTCCTTTTTATATTTTTTCCTTTTAATGTTTTTCCTTTTTTATGTTTTTCCTTTTCCTTAACCCTGTGAATACAGCAGGGTTAGATATGTCCATATAGGAACTTGGGTGTTCAGTCAGACCTATGCATGCATCCAAGACACAGCTGTAAGTTTTGTGAAGCATATCTTTAAAACAGACAATTGCACTTCTGCATCTCCTGATGGAACAGCAGAGTCAGCTCCAGGAAGTCCAACATAACAGCAGAAGACCTTCAAGTGGACAGAGCAGAATTGAATGGTGTCCCCAGCTGTCCAGGAATAGAATTTCTAAGA
This sequence comes from Ramphastos sulfuratus, assembly GCA_013399055.1. NCBI lineage: Eukaryota > Metazoa > Chordata > Aves > Piciformes > Ramphastidae > Ramphastos > Ramphastos sulfuratus. Next base: position 18,128 of record WBNM01008616.1, on the reverse strand, counting down.
TCCTTTAAAATGCAAAAAAAAGTCATCTACTGAGATTTTCATAACTGGCCAGGTTCATGAACTCCTTTTAAAATGGAAATTTTACAACCAAAAGTTCTTGAATACTTCTTTAGATATCCAGTTGCCTTTACATCATTGTCTAACCACCTTCACAAACCTGCCCTCTAGAACATTTGCTCCTACAAAGGCATAGGATTTTCTGCACCCTTTTTGGTATCCTTTCCTGTACAAAGTTCAGAGACACCATTTAGAATGCTGACTTAGGCCAGAGACTATTTGAAGTGCATTTGTTCTTAGCAGATTTTTATATATTGTGCCTTTGTGTGCAGCATTTCCTTGAAGCATTACACACAAGCACATCTGTCTGTGCCATTTAAGAGCTTTATCTTCAGCAGGTCCAAGGCTGGATGAAAACGAAACACCAAGAGGAGACGGCTTGGTCTTGTGAAGCTCCAAAGGCAGCTACTTTACTTCCTGACAGCTTGGCCAACAGCTCCTCAGCTGCCTTTTGGAAAGTTGGCCAGACATGGAGACCACTGAGACCAGCACTCTTCACCTGTCAACATTTCTAAGCACAGAGTTCAGACAAGAGAGTTTCTGTGTCTTAGAACATGCACCACCTATGCCCAACATCAACCGACCTTCACAGCAACCCCTTCCTTACTGTGAATTTTGGAGCAGTGTAAAAAATTTCCAATACAACTGATTTTTACCATTGCCTCTTCCTGTTCTATTCTGTTTCAGGAGGATCCAAGGAGGAGCTGAGGTTCAGCTGAGGGCAGACTGAAAGATACCTGCAGGTATTTGATTCTGCAGACAGGAGAGGAAGAATATCTGGGTCGAGGCAATCCCAAGCACAACTACAGACTGGGCAGTGAGTGACTGGAGAGCAGCCCTGAGGAGAGGGACTTGGGGGTGCTGGTGGACGAGAGGCTCAAAAGGAGCCAGCAGTGTGCACTTGCAGCCCAGAAAGCCAAGCAGAGCCTGGGCTGCAGCAGGAGAAGTGTGGCTAGCAAGGCAAGGGAGGTGATTCTCCCCCTCTGCTCCGCTCTGCTGAGACCTCACCTGGAGTACAGCATCCAGTTCTGGAGTCCCTGGGACAAGAGGGATGTGGAAATGTTGCAGTGTGTCCAGAGAAGGGCTACGAGGATGCTCAGAGGGCTGGAGCTGCTCTGCTGTGAGGACAGACTGAAAAAGTTGAGGTTGTGCAGTCTGCAGAAGAGGAGACTCCCAGGTGACTTACTTGTGGCCTTCCAGGATCTGAAGGGGGCTACAAAAATGCTGGGGAGAGACTTTTGAGGCTCTCAGGGAGTGACAGGACTAGGGGGAATGGAGCAAAGCTGGAGGTGGAGAGATTCAGCCTGGCCGTGAAGAGGAAGTTCTTCAGCATGAGAGTGGTGGGAGCCTGGCATGGGTTGCCCAGGGAGGTGGTTGAGGCCCCATCTCTGGAGGTGTTTAAGGCCAGGCTGGATGAGGCTGTGGGCAGCCTGATCTAGGGTAGGGTGTCCCTGCCCATGGCAGAGGGGTTGGAACTAGATGGTGGTCCCTTTCAACCCTGACTGATTCTATGATTCTGATTAGACCTACCTATGTCTTCTCGATTGTCACCCATGTCAGTGCATCCAAAGCACTTGCTGGAAGTAGTTCACTAAAATTCAGAAAATCCAACAAAGCTGTCATTGCATTGCCGTTTATCCTTCCCTTTTCACCCTAGAAATCAATCTCTGTGTTTTGAGATGGTTTTATCCTTTTCCTCTGGATCCAGAAATCTCTTTCCCACATCCTTTGAGGAGACCTTAGAGTAGCCTTCCAGTATCTGAAGGGGGCCTACAGGAAGGCTGGGGAGGGACTATTGACAAGGTCTTGCAATGACAGGACAAGGGGCAATGGGTTTAAAAGGGTAGAGGGAAGATTGTAACTGGATGTTAGGAGGAAGTTTTTCGCAGTGAGAGTGGTGAGACACTGGCACAGGTTGCCCAGGGAGGTTGTGGCTGCTCCCTGCCTGGAGGTGTTGAAGGCCAGGTTGGAGGAGGCCTTGAGTGACCTGTACTAGTGGGAGGTGTCCCTGCCTCTGGCAGGGGGTTGGAACTAGATGTTCTTAGAGGTCCCTTCCAACCTTACCAGTCTATGATTCTATGATTCTATGATCCCTACCCCAGGCATTTTCTCCTCCAGAAAAGCCCAGACACACAGGATGTCTACATCCCTCATGAAGAGCAACTTAAAACATCTGCCAGTGGAGTACCAGATAAAGGATCAAAGGAAGGGCTCTGGAAGACACTTAACTCAGAGAAGCTGCTAGCACCCATTCAAAAGCACCAAAGTCCTCTGGTTCCTAGCATTATTAATTGCAAAGCATTCACTTCTTTTGAAAACCTCACTAGATGCTCTGTCTCAAGCCAGACATATAAATGCTATATCCAAATATAGCCCTAAATATCCTTATCTGGAATGAAAATGTTCATTGCAAAGACTCTGTGGAGGGCTAAGGACAAACAAATATTAGTAATACAAATCGTAATGTTCATAGCATTAAACATTTCACAAAGCAACTAACTGATCTTTAAAGGAAATTTGCCTTTTCCTCTGGATATAGTTTTCCCCTAGCATAGGGAAAGAATTATGCTGTCCAAATGGAGGGTTATAAATTTTACTACTGGGCTATATACAATGTGAATGTAAGTCTGGCAACTGTGAAGTGCTGTTAACTAGATAAACATTCAGGGTTTCAGCTGTGCTGTATATGAGGAGGACCTTCCCCTACACTCTTTGTCCTGACAGCTGGGAGCATTGTAACAGTGGAAGAAAAGTCATTTTAGCCTTTAAAAAATACCTATTAAAAAATTAATCTCTCACACAGCATCACAAATGTTAGGGGTTGGAAGGGACTTTGAAAGATCATCGAGTCCAATCCCCCTGCCAGAGCAGGGTCACCAAGAGTAGGTCACATAGGAATACTTTCAGGAGGGATTTGAATGCCTCCAGCAAAGGAGACTCCACAATCCCTCTGGGCATCCTGTTCCAGTGTTATGTCTCCCAGATGAAGAAAAGGAAAAAGCAAAAGGCCTTTGGCTCTCTCTGGACTACTGCTAGGGAAGTCTCCTTCCCACTCTCATGCTTCAGTTTCCACACCACGAACCTTCCCAATTATTACAGGTTGTCATTGCTCACAGAANCAAGGCAGGATCCCCCAGGGTAGTTTGCACAGGAATGCATCCAGGTGAGTTTGGAAGGTCTCCAGAGAAGGAGACTCCACAAACTCTGAGCAGCCTGCTCCAGTGCTCTGTCATCCACAGCTAAGAGTTTGTATATCTCTGTAACTATTCCTGTCTATTATGTATATATCTGCTTGTACATTGTGCTAAGCTGTAAATAGAGCTTCAGTCTTTAATTCCCAGCTGCTTGAGTCTAGTCTGGGTGATTTTCATAGAGTGGGGAGGTAGGTAACTCCCAAACCATGACATCTTATTGTATACAAGAGTACATTCTGTGAGCTAATGGTTATCTGTAGTATATGTGTATGATTATCCATGCCAGTGTAGCCGGCACCCCCTGACCAGAAGTGAACTGAAGTCCTATTCTGTGAGCTCATAGTCTATCTAGAAAGACATGTTGTAATGTGCACTCATGCCAATTGCCCTGAGCTCCAACCTACAGCCCAGCTCAAAGATTTTCTTATCACTTTCCAGCTATGAACTCTTTCCTGGGCATCAGTCCACAGGCATATTTTTCCATATGTTACTTGATAAATTATATGTAAGAGTGAAAAAAAGAGTCAACATGATCCATCTGTTAGTGAATACACAGCATTGCCTTTTCACCACTGTAGCCATGCAACATTTTTTATTAAATTGGTTTTTGTTTTGGTTTTTTTGTTTGGTTGGTTGGTTGGTTTAGAACCATAGAATGGTAATGTTGGAAGGGACCTCAAAGATCATCTAGTTCCAACCCCCTGCCATAGGCAGGGACACCTCCCACTAGCACAGGTCACTCAAGACCTCCTCCAACCTGGCCTTGAACACCTCCAGGGAGGGAGCAGCCACAACCTCCCTGGGCAACCTGTGCCAGTGTTTCACCACCCTCACTGCAAACAACTTCTTCCTAACATCCAGTTTAAATCTGCCCTCTGTCAGTTTAAATCCGTTGCCCCTTGTCCTGTCATTGCAAGACCTTGTCAATAATCCTCCCCATCCTCCCTGTAGCCCCCTTCAGCTCCTGGAAGGCTACTATAAGATCTCCTGGAGGCCTTCTCTTCTCCAGGTTGAAGACCCCCAAATCTTGTAGCCCTGGGAGGTTACTAAGTTAAAATAAGGTTACTAAATTAAAATAAGTTTCATATCAGAAGTTTAATATCACAATAAGTTTAATATCACAATAATCTGCCACCTCATTTATGCACTAAGCACCATGCATGAGTCAGAACTATATAAAAATGATAAGAGAAATTATATTTCTCATTGACTTTCACAGTTAAAACAAACACTATTTCTTTTTATTAAGTACATACTAGTCCTGATACCCTCTTGTTTGAGGTACTCATTCTCTTCAAGAAAAATCACTGTAAATCCTGGTTTCTGCCAAGTCCTTGCAGTATAGCAGTAAGTTTATTAAAGTCAGAACCAATCTGGGCTTGCACAGATCCCTTCCGTTTCTGCTTCAGAATGGCAGAAAAAAATATTCTATGCAAAGAAATCCCCAAATGATTATTTGATCAGGGAAGATATAAAATCAGGGAAATCTAGCCTGGATTTGATTACATGCTTTATAGATCCTGGTTATCAAGCTCTGAAAGTACAGTTTATAGAATGGTACATATTAAATAAGCCTTAAATTTAGCTTCTCTTTTCAGTATTTTGTAAATTCCATCTTGAGGATAGATTTTCTTCTCATGTAGGAGACTTTTCTGTAGTTTCTGTAAACTGCAACTGTCCTGTGTAAGGAATCACTCCCTTAAGTATTTCCATTGTCCTGAAACATGGAGCAAGACTGCAAATCCCTGTTTAAAATTCCCCTTTCTCTGAGTGGAAAAGTTTTATGGATGATAACTTATAGAGACGAAGTGAATAAAAATGGTCATGACAAAGACTTCTTCCAGATCACCATGAAAACTGTGGGCAAACAGAAAATTGTAGTGTTAAAGAGACAGGAACATCTCTGCAAGAATTTGGTATTAATAGTTTGTTCTTTTTTCCCTTTCTTCTTTCCTTTCTATCTTTCTTTTTTCCCCCTTATTTTCTCTTTTTTTTCTTCATCTTTCTTTTCCTCCTTCCTTTCTCCCTACTCTCTTTCCGTTTCTTCTTTCCTTTGTCCCTTCCCACTGTGTGTGTGCATACTTACATTCTTGGTAGAAAAAAAAAAAAACCACAAGAATTTGAGACTTCAGACTGAATTTCCCCAATCTTTAGATCTAAAAAGTGGAATAAAACAAAGTGAACGGTGAGGCTCTTACAGACATCATCCCTGGAGAATTCCTTAACAGCATTTCCTTAGAAATGGGGGGAATAGCTCAGATTCCTCCTCCTCTCAGGCAAGATAAACACACCAACAGCTTAAAAATATGACTCAATCTACATAAACCAGGTTGTTCTGTGGGGGATGCTCACGTCTCTTGCAGGTGAATAGTTCCATATAAAACAAGTAGCTTTTGAAGGGAGACTGATTGTAGGCAAGCTTGTTACTTAGGGAAAGTGTGAAGAATATCAAACTTTCAGTTCACATCTCACAGAGGAATTAAATGTTTTCTAAAGGTGAGACAACACATGACACTTCTATTCTTGAATGCCACCAAAGATAGCACTTTCTGAAAGGCAGACAACTGCATTTCAGGGTGATGCTCTGAAACAGTCAGTTTGTGCTCTGATCCTACACAGTGAGTCACACCGGGTTTATTTCCTTTTCTTTTTACATATTTTATAGAAAATACATCAGCAAAACCAAGATTGGCTTCAGACTCAAAAAGTTCCACATTATAATCAGTTCACAATGAGAAGCAAACCCTCCAAACAATCAACACNCTCGGTTGCTGTCTGGGCTGCACTCACACTGCAGGCTCATGTTGAGCTTGTCATAACCCCAGACTCCCAGGTCATGTTCCTCAGGGCTGCTCTCAGCCATTCACCACCCAGCCTGGAGTTGTGCTTGGGAGTGTGTCTACCCAGCTGTAGGACCTTGCACTTGGCCTTTTTGAATGTCATGAGGTTGCCCTGGGCACACCCCTGCAGCCTGTCCAGGTCCCTCTGGATGGTTCACTGCCCTCTAGCAAGTCGACTGTGCAAGGTAATGAATGATGGCTTAAAAATAGAAACAGAGAACAGGTATGATTAAAATTCTGCCTTCTTCTGGAGCCTGGAAAGTTCAGAGCAAGTCCATACCAGCAGCTGTAGTAAATTTTAGCACTACTTTTTGGTCACGTCCACAAGACATTTCTAAAGACTGCACAAGAAGATTCTCATCTTGGGACCCAGAAACCCCACTGAATGTTCATGTGTAGTATGAAACACATCTTGCTGAAGAGTGTCAACACAGGCTACCACATCCTCCTTTGTACTGCATGAGGGCAATACAGGACTAGATTTTCCCACTGTTATGTTTTTTTCTTCTGGTTATTTGCCCGTATCTGCCCATTGCAAGCCATGTGCCTGAGAATTCCTACATTCCCAGGTGGCTACAGACATCTCAGACACAATGAGGAACTGTTTAAGACATCTGTCACCCAACCTGACACAGAGTGGACATTTCTGAGCTCACAACCCAAAAGGTAGAGAAAAGGTACTCCTTGCATCATCATTCTGGTTCCCAGGTCTGAGTCTTCTGAGATGCACATCCAGTGCAGGCCAGCAGAGTGAACTGTCAGAATACCAGCTATTAAATAATCCCAAAGTCCCAGCTTCTGTTATTTTAGGATATATTTCTCTTTCTTGCACAGCCTGTAGTTAGAATGTGAAGGGAGGATGATTTGTGGGACTCCCCTGAAGGACCCTTGATGTCATGAGGGCAGCAGGGCCAGGTATGTAGAGCCTTGGACACCTTGATGGGGATGACTTTCATGATGGATTTCAGTCCTAAATATGAGATTACATAACTTGTGGTTTTAATAGGACTTATAACCACCTTTATTTACAGTAATTTTGTGCAAAATAACTAGGCATTGTTGAAATACAGCAAGGCAATTCGGAATGTCTGTTGCTTCCACATTGTGAAGTGCATTGTGATGGCTCAAGGCATCATTGGGTGAGTAAAAAGCTCTTTACTAATAGTCTCAGATATTGCCTGAAGACTTGGCACAAGGGAGGACTTTCAGTGCATCACAAGAAGCATGTTTGAGACAAGAGAATACATCAAGATACTTGGGACATCCTCAAAGGCAAAATCAGTGTGACTTGGGGTAGAATATACAAACTCCAATGGCAGTTTTTGACCAGGAGGTGGGAGGGGTGTTACAATCTTTTTATTTTCTCATTTTGTAATCCCCTCAGTCTCTTTTTTGAGATGGGGGGGGAAGTTTGCAGCTGCATTATCTAAGTACAGGAATTTTCAAGGCAAAAGAGTGAGGCCAGCTGTGGTGAATTAGTTAATTCCTCTGGCTCATTATATCAGAGACAGACTCTGACAAGTCAAGACTGACTGCTATTACAAATGTACAGCCTGGGAGGAAGGAAACACCAGTGGGAAGGTTTGGATCTTTTCTTAGTGAAGTTGCTTTAATTAGAAAAGTAGACTCCAGGAGGTTTTTTGCTGTGAAAGTACAATTGCTAAGGAGGGTTGGGGGTGCAATACTTTTGCCCATCAAGTTACTGTGCTGTCCATCCCATAACTGTGTTTGTGTCTTTTATCCAAAAGTGGCTCTTATTGCCTGGGTCCACAAAAGGCAGAGAGAAGAGATATTTATTCCACAAGCATAAAGCATTGCTTTGAAGACACAGCCCTTTGTTCACCTTCAAACATTCCTTTTGGTGTCAGTTAAGAATTATTGAAATTTTTTGACATTGCTTGTTTGAAAAAAACAATAAAATGCACATAGATGGCTGAAGGACAGAGCAAGCCCTTGTCCCATACTCCTGCAAGAGTTTATAATGCAAGAAACCAGAGGTAAAGAGTGGGAATTTGCCCCAAAGGAAAGGGAATGGGTGGCAAAATGGTCATGGTGCCAGCTGAGGTCAGAGAAGAGCTGCTGTGTTCTTACAGAAGCTATGAATGCTTATGCTTTACAATTCATGTCCCTCACCTCTTCAGTAGTGAAAGGGCCTTATTAGCATTTTCCAGCTTTATTGGATATTAATAAGTACAGGACTGTGAGGTATTCAGGGAAAGATCTAAGAAAACATATGGGTGTTTGAAACAGTAGAGTACAGTACAGTACGGATTTAGCTCTAACACAGAAACGCAAATCTCGGCATATCATCAGCTACCTAAATGCCAGAGTTACCTCAGCTTGCTCCATGTCACATGTAACAGACCTTCCAGAAAACAGCAAACATTTTGCAGATGCTCAGTGCATGTGCAATTACTCTGAACATGTTTAAAACCTCTCAGCCCCTGCATGTGTACAGAACAGAGCAGACACAGGCAGTTTCGTGCTTCAGAGAGGCAGCAAACTCTGGCATAATGATCAGAAAACAAAGCAGCACGAGCAGCCTGACCAACGCAAGTTATGGGCAGAGCCAGCACAGTGTGTTGGTTTGGGAGTTCCCCACCTCCCACACTTTGTAAAATCACCCAGACTACACTCAGCCAGCTGGAAGTTAAGGACTGAAGCTCTGTTTACAGCTTAGCACAATGTACAAGCAGATCTATACACAATAGACAGGAACAGAAATATACAAGTTAAAGATAATACAGAAACACAAACCCCCTCCCAGAAATCAGAGTCCCCAGGAGGGGCTCCCAACCACCCTTCCACCTTCTTTCCACTCCCCTACCTTACCCCAGGGTTTGGCTTACACACAAGGTGAGTTTGGAGGATTGGCCAGGGGAATTAGAAGGAAAGTGGTTAGCTAGATTATTCAGCAGAGAGGAGAAGGCAAGAAGCTGGACAGCCCGAGATTGTCTGTGCCCAAGTGTCTTATCTATGTTTTGTGTTCTTATTCTTAAACATCTCAGCAAGCCTGAGTGAAGTAGACATCACCATTGTTTTCCTTTCACAGCCTATAATATCATTCTCTCCATTAAAATATTCCAATTAGCCTCAAACCAGCACACACAGTTAGCCATTGTCAAGGTCTGGAGAATAGAGACTAACAGTATCTCTGTCCAGAGATGCAGAGGTTCTGGGGCAGCTTACATGTACTCTAGTTAGCCATCAAGAGAGGGTAACTAAATGCCAGCTCTCTGTTGGAAATGGTCCCTGGGTAGTTTAGCACCTAGAACACGACCTATGATTTCAGTAAGAAATAGTGTGAAAAACCCATATGCATATTGGGGAACAGTGTAATGGTTTATGTCAAGGTCTGGAGAACAGAGATTTACAATATCTCTGTCCAGAGGAGCAAGATTTGTTCTTCTAGATTTGTGTTGTGAAATTAAGGTGCAAACGAGACCAGATAGCACCACTCAACTATTTATTGAAGGATAAAGTTGAACAAAACAGAGGGAAAGAGGGAAGAGGGAAGAGGGGGAACAATGAAGAAAAAGAGAAGAGCAGGGAAGGAAAAAAACAGGGATTATATTACCATCAATTGAAGAAAAGAGGGAGAGAGAGAGAGAGAGAGAGAAAGAGAGAGAGAGAAAGGGAGAGAGAGAGAGGGAGAGAGAGAGGGAGAGAGATGTGTGCCTGGTCCAGGGATGTTCTTCTGTGGAGTTGTTCTGCGAGAGTCGTTACTTGAATTCTTCTGGTGGAGGTGCTCATGGAGGTGCTCTGGTGGAGGTGCTCGTCTTTGCAGGCATTGCTCATGTCTTTTTATACAGTTTTTAAGACCAGTGTCCAAGTGCAGCTCCCCAGGACACCTCCCTGTGCATTCTCATGTATCTGCAGGGGTCCGGCCGTGGCACCAGGGAGGGCCTCTGCTCCCTCCCTGCGCCGCTTACCTGTCCATACCCCAAATACACAGAAGCCTTTACTCTGTGGGGTAGCTGGTGTGAGGTGTCCACACCCTGGAAATTCAAGCCAGGCTGGAGTCCAGGCAGGCCACAAAGACGCTGTATCTCTGTTGATTTGCATCCCTGTGCTCTCAGCCAGGAATCTGGGCTGAGACCGGGAAGTACATGAAGGTGTTGTTTGCATCCCTGAGCTTTCGGCCAGGAACCTGGGCAATCTTTAACAAAGGCAATCTTTATCTTTGGTGATTTGAACAAGGGAGAGACAATTTAGAGTCTCACAGTCATCCACTCATGCAATATGTCATGCATCTCCCTCTGCACAACTTTTCGGGCTCCACCGCCACAGGGCATACATCAAAAAAGTAATTGTATTTCCTTGGCTCATTGTTAATACTGCAGTGACTTATGCCCTTGGAAGCACTGATGGGAGATTTGCTTGCATTTCAAAACTCCCAGGCTGTTAAGAAATTAATTATTATTTTCAGTGATCTCAGATTAGAAATCCACTTTGAAAAGGGCTGAGGAGAGAGAGAAAAGAACCCAGCTGAGAGAAAATTGATATAATATCAGGCAAGAGAAGAAACAACACTGTCAACTTAGACAACCACATTTCCCTTGAAGTTCCAACCGAGGGTATAATTCTTAATAGAAAACACAAGTTTTGTTATTAAGTAGAAGAAAAAGCACATATATTTATATGGGATTTGTTTTGTTCAAATCACCAAAGGAATAAGGAGGCAGATGTGAAGGATGAGGAGTTCATGAGAGAGGAGGAAACATCAAACTATGTTGGCATCCCTCCAAGACTAGTTAGAGATATTCATGAAACCTTCAGGATCATAAAATCTGCCCAATTTTAATGATAACAGGCTCGCAGTACCTCATTAGCATTATTATAGCAAATGATTTTTCTGCCCCAGGATTTTCCTCATCAGTCAATGATTTGAACTGTGCTACAAAACAGAACTGTTCCTCTGAATGGTGTTTTAAACACTGGTGTCACAGAGGTGTTGTATCAGCAGTCCACACTGTTATGAATATTTTTGCAAGGACTTCTCATGAATAAAACTTCTCTCAGACACTAACAAGGTTCAGAGTGTGAGTAGAACTGAGTTGAAAGGTAAAAAGAAAATGAAGGGAAAAGTCACTTAGACTTTTCCATGAAAGATAAGCAGGATGAAGATAGAAATTAAAAGCAGTAGGCAAACCACTTTGTGTTCTGATCCTCCAGGATGCATTTAATGTAATTTCTACCTCAGTGTAGTTACACTGCTGTCTTGCTAAGGCTTTTTTCAAGACCATAGATGATGAGATCCTTCCTGTCAGGAAAAGTTGGGAAATCTACACTATTAGCAAGTGGCTTTATATGTGACCACACAAGGGTGCCCAGGTTAACTATAGGATGCCTGATGATGTAGTAGTGGATAGGAATAGTGCATAGGTCAGCACTGCAATCTGAATCAAGATTTTTATTTACAAGTGGTATGAATGGTTTTCAGGTCTCTCTTCAAAGCAGCACTTTAACAGAAATCTTTACAGTTCATTCTATAATATATACTGATTAAAATAACAATGCAATGAGGAGCTAAATCCCTCTTTAACAATACAAGAGGTGTGTTTGGAGTGAGCTGATGCCCCAGGAATGTTTCAATATTGGTTTATTTAATGTCATTCCTAAAAGCACTTAAAAATATTTTCAGAAGCCTTGATACAACTCAACCTTTGATTCAGATGCTTTAGTATTACACATGTAACACTCCATATCTGGTGAAAAACTGCACAAAGAAAAGCTCCCAGTGGTATCTGAAAAGTGTAATGACTTTTCCATCCTGACACTCCTGGATCAAGGACTTAGAGGCAGCCAGAAATGTTACCAGAACAAATTATTGTACCTTGAATACGCTTTGCTTATTGACATTTTGTCTTTCTTGGTCCCAGCCCAGAAGGTAACAGGTCACTGTCCTGACTTTAACCTAATGAAACTAACCCTTAAATGAATGATGAATCAAGCTTTGGCCAAACATCCTAAGAGACATAGAATTATAGAATCATAGAATCAACCAGGTTGGAAGACAACTGCAAGATCATTCAGTCCAACCTATCACCCAGCCCTAGCCAATCAACTGGACCATGGCACTAAGTGCCACATTCCATTCACTGGGGTGTTAAGCCCCAGATTATAAAGTCAGGGCAGGCTCTCATGTATTTTAAAGAAGGCTTAGATTGCCTATTAAATACTTGCCAGCATACAATGAAGACCAAGCATATGGCACCCAGCCTGGTGCTGGCATGTGTTGTCAATACCAAGACATCTAGCCAGTCAGGGGTGCCCTGTTATGGAAGGGTAATTAATTAACGTGAGGTGAGATGAGGTTATTCAAAATTCAATATTGTTTATTAAATTCAATATTCAGAACTCTACCCAACCTGACCACTAATTTTAATAATACTCAGTTCTTCACATGGTCATGGAAACTTTATACAGATAACAACACAGGATCTAGCAATAGCTAGCAATAATATATAACATTAATTGAACTCGATTGAACTGGCAGAGAAGGTTCCTGTGGTCAGTGTACCGATTGCGGTCAATACTCCGCTTGCCCACTAGATGGACTCAGGGACCTCCTTTCTGCTTATGGCAGAAGGCAATGGTGAATTACAAGAGGCTTTAAGTATTCACTCACAAAATATCTCCTGACTGTCAGGGCTGGCTACAGCTTCAGACAGTACCCAAACGCTGTCAGGGAATTCTGTTACTGTCTTGTCAGCCACTGAGACTTCTGATTCTTCCCGGGCTTGAGAGTGCTGGGGAAAGGAGGCAGACAATCTGTGACCTGGTCCTGATCTCCTCTGGATGATCTGTGTATCTCCAGGACTTTCTGTCTTGACAGGAGGCTTTCAGGTGCAGGCAGGATGCAATGCCATGTGCAGTCTCAGCACGGTGTCAAGCTGCCTGTGCAGGCTGATCGCATGCAGGCATTTAGAGCCTGCTCCTGGTAAACTCTTGGCAGGCAGTTCAGGATGCAATAAAGCAGTATCAGCAGAGAGTACAGATACAATGGCAGAGCATGAATACAAGGGCAGAGCTCACATTGTGTCACATGCCCATCTCCTGTATCAATACAGCCTGAGACTAATGGGCCTTTGGACAGAGAATAGCCAATCAGAATGGCAGTTAGCCAAGCTTGACCATATTAGGTGAAGCCATAGGCTTGCTTTACCCTTTTTAGGGCAGAACACAGCCTTGCACAAGGCAGGCACAAGCTGAGCCTGTGTACCTTGTTTACCACAGGATGCTAAGGGCCAGGGTCCTCAGGCTCAGTGGCTCCAGGTTCTTTGTCCTCTTTCCCACTGTTGCTTCTCCCCAAAACAGAAGGAGGGAGAGCAGAAAAACATCTCTGGTCAAGCCAGAACATGTATAAGCCTATTTTGGCCTGCTTAGGCCTACCATGACTTGTCCATACTGCTCAGCAGTTTTATATCAGGGTAAAAAATTGTACTGTATCTGAACTTCCAGGTGATGAGTTAAGGCTGTCTTATCTGAAAAGACTACATGGGAGCTCATTCATTTAATATATTCACTTTAATTTAAAATTGCTCACACAACTGCAAAGACTAAGCTCTCTCCACAGACAGGTTTTTGCTCTTTGTTTCGGCTTATCACCAGGAAAGAGAGTTTGTGGTGCATCTAGCTTTCAGCAGCTACCAAGGGTGGCTTTTCAAAAGGAGAAGGCATGATCTTGTTTCCCCTACATAGCAGTGTTTCATTTAGATTCCAGAGAATTCATAGCTTGAGCAGAGGAGTATCAGCTCAGTCACTTGTTCCAAATATCTTTGCAGCAGTAGCATTTGACAACAGTCAATGGTAAACCAGCAGAATTTACACAGAGCTCTCTGACACAGAGTAAACAGGGAGGTCCCAATAGTTTTGTTCAACATATCCAACTTTTTGCAACTGCAACTGCAGCTGATGGAAAATATTGACAGTAATTTTCTGCTAATATCTGCAATGAGAATCAGAACTGTGATGGTGTAGCTTAAGAAGTTTGAGAACTTCTNCAGGTTGGAGGAGTCCTTGAGTGACCTGTGCTAGTGGGAGGTGTCCCTGCCTATGGCAGGGGGTTGGAACTAGATGATCTTTGAGGTCTCTTCCAACCTTACCATTCTATGATTCTATGATTTTATGATTCTATAATTCTAACTTACTGTTTTCTGACTGTCCGTAACAGCAGCTTCCATTTCACAGCTTCAGCAGTTGCCTTTCAGATGGACAAACACGCGTGTGTTTATTTTGACATTTCAAAGTTTTAAGGAAAAGTTCTGGGATCAGATTTCTCCATTTCATAGGTTGCTGTGAAAACATATTAGCCCCCTGGAAATTAAAAAAAAAAAAAATTAAAAAAAAAAACAACAAAACAAACGTGTTTGACTGTAATGCAAAGAATAATCCATAGCATGAAAGGAAAGAACAGCTGGGAGTTGGAACAGTGTAAGCTGACATGTCAGACAGTAGCCAGACAAAGTGAGCCAGGGACTGTCTGAATAAAATGATGGGGAGGGGGAAGGGGAGGAAAGTAAGAACTAAGCCCTGTCAACAAAGTCTGCAGAATGGTCCAGCTGTTCGCTCTCATCATAACTAAGAAAATAAGGAGAGAATTCCAGGGCTGAGTATCAAATTTATGAAGAGGAGAATAACTGAATGGAAAGAGTGAATAGGATTTCAGGCAAAACAGACCTTGCACAAGGTCTTTATTTGGAAATAATTTGGAATGCACAATGCTGGTTCTGAACAAAATACACATCCCTCCACAACCTGGCTTAGAAAAGGCCAAAAGGAATTGAAATACACTTCCTTAAGAAGGTTTTTACAGAAAACATCATTTGTATAATTTCATTGTTTAAGGCTGAGCATTAAACAGATCTGGAGGATTTGAGAAAAGGCATATCCAGCATTGCAGGAAGGGCTAAAAGGTGAACAAGTTTCACCACAAATCCCTGTTGAAGCCTGAAATGAAAGTCCAAAGGACTTTTGACATACTGTAAATAGCCAGTCAACCCCCAGAGCCTGAAGTGATGTCTGATCTTTTGTTCAGACAATGGACAATTGAATCCAAGATGAACAGTTCCCAGGACTACATGCTCACTGAGTGGCATATAGAGGGAAAGAGAAGTGTTAGGGAGGTTAATTCAGACATGCTTACCTCCCAAACAAAGGCATTCAGCATTGCAGGACCTGATTCAAGAAATACAAATAATGTCATTCACATTGCATAAGCATCTAAGACTGTGCATGGATGTATAGTTAGAAAATAATAATGAATGTACTTTCTTCTCTCTGTTTCTTTCTTCTTTCTCTTTTCTGAATAACAACCTCTCTGTCCAGTGATCTTGTAGGAGCAAAGCCAGATAAACAGCTAGCAAGATGATTGATGAAGAAGATGCTTTGTTTCCATTGTTTTTGTGATCACTCCAGACACTCAGTAATCTAACCTTTTAACTCCTGCATCAGTAAGTATGTTATAAATTGGGCATAAAAACTATAAATGCCTAGTGAGGAAACTCCATGCTCTTCAGACGAAAGTAATTACAAGTGTGGATTTCTTTTGTGATAGGCCAGCTCTGAAATACCATTCATTGTCATTCATCCATGCTCTGGTACCCAAAGATAACACTTTCAAATGCCATGGCAATAATAGGATAAACAGGTTGAACTAATGTCCAAAACAGCATGTCATCTGGGTTTTCAATATTTACACTTAATGCCACTTCAATGAGAAGGGTGTGATGGAGAATGGCACAAGATATACTAAGCTTTCATGAATCTCTTATCACAGTCATGGTGCATTTATGTATATCATCTACCAGTTGTTGCTTTTGTTTATGCCAGGCAGTGTCGTCACCTTTGCCAAACACAGTCTTAAGTATCTTAATCACCTTGCTTTTTGGCTTCTTTAATTTATTTCAGTAGATAAGGAAACACTCCAGCTGTCCCTCCTCACTTTCACACTCTTTCTGCTTGTTTCCTTTGCCACTATCTGAATTGGTTGTGGAATTAACGAGGCAGGAATTATAAAATCTGTAGTTATTTTATTTCCAGAAAGCCTCACCCACAAACTATACACAAATTAGTTAGATTAGGTTCAAAATTTGTTCGGGAAGATCTTCACAAGGATACTTATAGGGAATTTGGTAATGCAGGAAATCAGAAAATTGGGAAAGGTTTGCCACAAAACAGCTCTGCTTCACTTACAAATAAAGGTAGCCTGGAGCCCTAGGGAACGTCTGTGCTACTCACAGTGGTGGAGTAGGAATTCGGAGCTGGTCCCTTGGCTCCTTTTGCAGCAGTGTCTGGAACTGCAAATTGTAATCCAGCAGTGGATCAACGCAGCACAGGATCCGATGTGACCAAACCTGCCAGAGTCCAAAGTGACTGCAGACACAGCTGCCATGGGCACAGAGTGTGGGGCAGCACAGGGCACAGCCAGGCTGCTCAGCAGTGTGCCCACCAATGGCATCAAGTTTACAGCAGAGGCAGCTCCCTGCAGCAGGCGGGCAGGATGCAGTGTTCCGAAAGAGGGGACTGTGCTTTCTCCTCACCCTGCTTCCAGATGCCACTCAAGGTCTGACTCAAGAACTGAGTCCAGGTCCCACTCAAGGTCCCCCTCAAGATCTGAGTCAAAGTCCCAGTCAAAGTCCCACTAGATAATGTATCCAGTTGCCAAATACATATGCTGGGGGGATTTGCTCTCCCCCGTTCAAGCCCGCAGAGGTGGGGTAAGGAACTTTCTGCCTACTTCTTTCCACATTCCAAACCCCTGGAGCCAGAGGAGGAGGGGGAAGCAAAACAGTTTCGTGCCCCATTCAAACCTCTGGTGGGGCAGGGACTTGGGTGTGTCCTGCCACACTATCCTAACCTGCAACATTATGGCTCTGAACATAAAGAGGGAAAAAATGTGACCTGTAGTTCAACAGGCAAGGAGGCACTTCTGAACATGATTCTAGACCTTCTACCTGCCAAGATCCCTGTGCTGTAACTCCACAGCTTTCACTGTTAAAGTCCTACCGTTTCAGCTTTGATTCTGTGAAAAGGTGTCATGATATCCCATCAGAGCTGCAGTCACTTGAGTATTATCTTTCTTCACATTTACTCAGAGCTGTGGTTGGTATATGCACTGAAGATAACAGTCGCAGGGGCAGGTTGGCAGCTGCTGGAGGTAAAATTCACACAGGTAGGCAAAAGCTGAGAATAGAAAACGTATCAAATTGGTCAGATTTGTGCACTTATGTGTAGGCTGCAGAGAAGAGCAGAAAGTGGGAGGACAGTAGTTCTAATTGTGTCATTTCCCGGAGAATAAACCTTGATATTCTGCTGCACTTCCTCATTGGGGCATTTTTCAGCTTCTCTTGCTTGATGACAATTACCTTGTAAGATGAGTAACTGTGCAGGATAGGAGTTGAATATGTTGACACTATCCACAGAAGGAATTGTGTAGCTTTGGCTCACTCTTGAGTGTTCAGAGGAAAGCAAACCTCAGAGACATTGTTGACTTCCACTGCATCTTGCTGTGCTCTCATTCAGGGCAGGGCTTCCTGTTCCCACAAGCATTTTGGTGGAGAAGGAGGAGAGAGGTGGGACCTCCAGCTCCCTGAACTTCTCGGCAACACTGCACACAGCAAGCCACACAGAGGACCTACACAAAGGATCTCTGTGTCCCTCTTGAGTCCGAGATACCAGAAAAGAAGCCTCATTCGTGCTGATGCACTGATTTTCCCTGACTATTATCCATTATGACCAGTGTAATATGTCCTTATCCAGGTCCTGTGGTAAGCAGGCAGTAACAATTTATTCACACTTATTCACTGATTCAAGAAATTGCCCAGAAAGTAGTCCTCTTTTCTTTTTTTTTCCTTCTTGAAGGGTTTGCAAATATATCTCTAGATCTAATGTCTGAGCATCTGTTATGAATGATGCAAAATTAATAATAGATACGTCCTGGTTTCGGAGTATACACCTCAGTGTGCTCCTGTAAGCAGGTTGCCCTGATGCAAGTCTCATAGCAAAGTCATAAACAAAATCATAGAATGGTAAG
>WBNM01008610.1:0-14979 GCA_013399055.1 Ramphastos sulfuratus | reverse complement strand
TTGCTGTCTGGGCTGTGCTCACATTGTAGGCTCATCTTGAGCTTTTTATCGATCATGGAATGGGTTGAGTCAGAAGGGACCTTAAAGATCATCCAGTTCCAAGCCCCCTGCCATGGGCAGGGACACCTCCCACTAGCCCAGGTTGCTCAAGGTTTCATCCAGTCTGGTATCTTGCGCCCATCTGCTGCTGTGCTTGCTGAGCCTCAATCCTTGCTCTGGTGTAGGCATCACCATGCTGTCCACTGGGGACACAGGACAGAGGATGGTGACAGCTGTGGTGAGACCCTGTCTTGAGCATTGTATTCAGTTTTGGGCTCCCCAGTTTCAGAGGGACAGGGACCTGCTGGAGAGAACCCAGTGGAGGGCTGTGAGGATGCTGAGGGGATTGAGCACTGCCTGGTGAGAAGAGGCTGAGGGACCTGGGGCTGCTTAGTCTGGAGAGGAGAAGGCTTAGAGGGGATCTAATAAATGTTTATAACTATCTGAGGCTGGGGGTCAGGAGTGGGGGACAGGCTCTGCTCACTGCTACCTGAGACAGGACAACGAACAATGGATGGAAGCTGCAGCACAGGAGGTTCCAGCTCAGCACAAGGGCAACTTCTTGCCTGGAAGGGTCCCAGAGCACTGGCACAGGTTGCCCAGAGAGGCTGTGGAGTCTCCTTCTCTGGAGCCTTTCCAGCCCTGTCTGGATGTGTTCCTGTGTGCCCTGAGCTGCATTGTCTGGTCCTGCTTTGGCAGGGGCTTGGACTGGATGATCTCTTTGGGTCCCTTCCAGCCCCTGACATCCTGTGACAGTGGGACTCTACCTGCCTCCAGCACAGCTCCAGGGCTTAGAGAAGGCTGCCCCAGCTTTGCTGTCTGATGTGCACTCACAGGCATGTTTCAGAGATGCTGTGAAGGGTGGATTCAGACTAGACATTAGGAAGAAGTTCTTTACTATGGGTGAGACATGGCAGAGGTTGCCCAGGGGGGTGGTGGAACGCCTGTTCCTGGAGACTGTCAAAGTCAGGCTTGGTGGGGCTCTGATCAACCTAATCTAGTTGGGGATGTCCCTGCTGATGCATTTAGAGGTTCCTTCCAACACAAAGCAGTTTGGGATTCCATGACTCTAAGTGGGCAGACTCTTCAGCTGAGGGATGTGTGTGAATGCACAACTCCAAGTGTATCCCAAACATCCAGCTGCAGCCAGGCTCTTTGCTTCTTTCCAGCTGGTTGCTCAGTGAGCAGAAGCAGGCAGCCTGCTTCACCCACAGGATTCTCTCCTCGAACGTCGTTTCAAACCATCTTGAGCAGCTCGCAAAGCAACACTGCGGAATTATTTCCTCTTTTCAGTCCCCAAATGAAGTTTCAATAGTTCAAAATGGAAAGACCAAAAAGAAGAAAGAGGCTCTGGAATGATCCTGGAGCAGCCTGTGTAAGATTCACAAAGGCTGAGCCAACTTTGGCTAAACATTTACAGGATCCAGGCTCCAGCTTTCAAACAGCCTGGAGACGAAGGCTGCTTCACACAGACTGGGAATTTACCCAAGTGTTTAAGGGTGATTTAATTTAATTGTGGGTGATGCAATAGACATATGGCTGGGAAGTTACATGCAAGGAAGCATGTTTCCTATAAGTATTTTAGCAGGCAGATGGCATACAATAGTTTTGGAGTAGTCATTTCCTCGCCTCTTAAAAGCTGCTATTTTGGAGAGATGAAATAATTGGATTCCCACCATCCTCCTGACACCAGCACTGCTGCCCCAGAGGATGTGCAGCCTTAGAGGACTGTTTCTGTATGAAATCCCACTGAATAAACCCAACCTTACACTCACTCACTCACTGCCATTCAGGAGTTTCCAAACATCTGAAGAACTCTGCCACTTCAAGTGAAAGCAAGTGAGGGTGAACTCCTTCCAGCCCTCCCACTGCACGGGAGGAGCAGAGGCACGTGGAAGCTCTTGGAGCAATGCCACACCAACAGCTAAACCCCAAAACCCAAATGTTTTGCCTCTCAACCCTCAGCCATAGCAACCAAACCACACCACTAACCCAGGCAGACCAATGCTTTCTGGGAGTTAAAACCCTTCTCCTACATCCACCACACTCAGGCTGCTGGAGAACTGCTGCAGCAGGTCCAGCTTTTGGGAGAGGAACTAAGAAGTGCTGCAGGAGGTTCAGATTTTGGGAGAGAAACTAAGAACTGCTGTGGGAGGTCCAGCTTTTTGGAGACAAATGAAAGACTGCTGCAGGATGTCCAGGCTTTGGAGAGAAGAACTCCTACAGGAGGTCCAGGCTTTGGGAGAGCAATGAAGGGGTGCTATGGGAGGTCCAGCTTTTGGGAGAGCAATGAAGGGGTGCTATGGGAGGTCCAGCTTTTGGGAAAGCAATATGAGTCTCCTCTCCCAAGTAACAAGTGATAGGGCAAGAGGACATGACCTCAAGTTCCACAAGGGAGGTTTAGGTTGGACACCAGAAGAAACTTCATGACTGAAAGAGTTCTCAAACACTGGAAAAGGCTGCTCAGGGAGGTGGTTGGATCCCCATCCCTGGAGGTGTGTCAAAGAGGCAGAATCACAGAGTCACAGAATTAGTCAGGTTGGAAAAGGCCTCTGGGATCATCCAGCCCAACCTATCCCCTAACACCTTCTAATTAGCTAACCCATGGCACTGAGTGCCTCATGCAGCCTCCTTTTAAACACCTCCAGGGATGGGCACTCCACCACCTCCCTGGGCAGCCCATTCCAATGCCAATCACTCTTGCTGTGAAGAACTTCCTAACATCCAGCCTGAAGCTGCCCTGGCACAGCTTGAGGCTGTGTCCTCTTCTTCTGTCCCTGGGTGCCCAGCAGCAGAGCCCAACCCCAGCTGGCTACAACCTCCCTTCAGGTAGCTGCAGAGAGCAATGAGCTCTGCCCTGAGCCTCCTCTTCTGCTGCACACCTCCAGCTCCCTCAGCCTCTCCTCACAGGGCTGTGCTCCAGGCCCCTCACGAGCCTTGGTGCCCTTCTCTGGACACCTTCCAGCACCTCAACATCTCTCTTGAATTGAGGAGCCCAGAACTGGACGCAGTACAAGATGTGGTGCTGAGAGCCATGCTTTAGCACCAGCCATAGTAGAGTTAGGGAATGGTTGGACTGAATGAGCTTAAAGAGCTTTGCTGACCAAAGGGATTCTGTGACTCTACGAACTGCTGCAGAAGGTCCAGCTTTTGGGAGCAGCATGAGCATGCCTACACCCAGAGCAGAACATGAAGCTGCAAATAAAATGGAATTTGAGTGACTCCTGGGTTATTTCTCCTAGTAAAGCTTCCGAGATGCTGTTGGGGTGACATATTTGTGTTGACAGGAGATACAGGACTGAATCCTGACTGGGGCTGAGCAAGTGGAGCTCCTGCCCCTTGCTAACACAGGGCAAAAGCTCTGCTCTTACCAGACAGCTCCTGAGGAATGAGCTGGTTTGGATTCATCTCAGAAAGGGCTAAGGGCTCAGAACTTCCCCAACTTTATCATCCTGGTCATGATTTCCTTAAGAACTTGTCACCTTTTTGGTTTATTGTGCTCTGTTTCACACATTGTTGTACTTGCCTGGTAACTCTTGGGACAGGAAATGCTTCCTTCATTAGCACTTCAGAAACTACATCCTGAGCCTCCTCTGGAGGCATCCTTTGTGGGAAGGCTGCTCAGAAGAGATTACTGCCCCCACTTCTGTATCAGAGCTTATACATCTGCTTCTTCTAGGCCTGAAGTGTGCCATGGGTATGCTGCCCTCCACCAGAGGAGGATGCTGGGCAAGACCTCTCTTTCCCCTGCACCTCACCCTTTCCTACAGCTTTAATTGAAGGTTCCTCCTCTCCTCCTTTCTTTGGAGACTCAGAGGAAAACCTCCTGGTTCAGCAAGAAGCTTGCATCTTGTCTGGGCTCTTCAAGGATTTCTTCTGGACTTTTTATAAGGGCTTCTTGTAATAGTACAAATGGAAAAGAATTAAAGCTGGGGGAGGAGAGATTGAGACTGGAGATTAGGAAGAAATTCTTGACAGTGAGGGTGAGGAGATACTGGAACAGGTTGCCCGGGGAGGGTGTGGATGCTCCCTTCTTGGAAGTCTTCAAGGCCAGGCTGGATGAGGCCTTGAGCAACCTGGGCTGGTGGGACATGTCTTTACCTATGTCAGGGGATTGTAACTGGATGATCTTTAAGGTCCCTTTTGTCTCAAACCATTCTATGAATTTCCTTCCAAACTGAGTGCACAGAGCCTTTATAACCACCATACCCCGCAAATTTATCACAGTATAGCAAGGTTGGAAGAGACCTCAAAGATCATCAAGTCCAACCCACCACCACAGACCTCAAGATGTTTGCATTCCTTTTTTCCCCTAAATCTTATTTCGATGCAATTCTCAGAATTAGAGACCAAATAAATGCATCACTTGAAACTTGGGCAAAGTCTTGCTTCTCCCCAACCCTTACAAGTGCATTTAGCTGGGGCCTTGCTATTTATTGCAGCTCCTGCTTCCTTGTTTGCACCCAGTAGTCATTCCTCAGCTGAATAAAACCCTAAGACACCCAACTTCTGATCTGCAGCTCATCTATTTTATAATAAAAAAGACTTTGGAAGCCTTAAAGAAAAAAAAAAAAAAAAAGAGAGAGAGACAGAGAGAGAGGAGGGAAGGAAAAAAATATCCCAAAAAATGAATTGTAGTTGTCATACATACCCAACATAACCCTGAGGTGCTGTTATTAAAGTGTGAGATTAAAACAAATTGCTGGGCATGATCATTCCACCAAAATCAATACCTTCAAGTAATAAAGCAAATATGATGCATACACAGGAACCATATGGTGGGGAGATGATTGCTGCATGGTTTTATGCCTCTGACTTGTACTGCAGGATTGTTGGTTCAAATCTGATCAAGCCTCTGCTCATTTGCCACCTTCTGCCTGCTCAGCGCTTTGTAGGATGTTAGTAGGTCTTTAATCCAGTTTTAAGGGGCAGGCTGCAATGTAAATCATGTCACTTAACCATTTCTTCTACCAAACTGGTCCCCAGTTGCATATTTTCCACAGCAATAGTGGCGATTGAATGTCAGAAGGAATTGCCTTGAAAAACAAGGCAAGGATAGGCAAAACAAGCAGCTGACAAAAAGTAGCAGCTTGTCTGAGTTGCAGGAACTCGGAACTGAGTTGCAAGAACAGGAGGCTTAATGTGGAGAAAGAAACTCTGGAAGAGGTGGGGCAAAGAGCCAGGAGCCAGGAGCTGCTCTGTTGGAGCTGCTGGTATGACCTGGAGACAATTCGCGGCACATTGGACGCTACGGGCAGAAAACCTCCCCAACAGCAGTGCTAAGTAAACCACTTTGTTGTCTTTGAGAGTAATTCCCTCTGGCTTTGTGAGATCCAAGGAGCTGTTCTCTCAACAGGACCAATGTCAGAGGACTCTATGTCACCAGTGTATCCCATCTTCCCTTCATAGGGAGAGGGTCAGCAGGTAGAGAACCCATCAGTGGGAGAGAAAGCCAGAAAAAGCCAAAACCTGGCTGGAAACTTCTTCAACTTAATGCCTTTATGGGTGTGAGAGAGCTGCCTCTCACCTAAGTCATGGTAATGCTCTGGAGAGGGCGAATAAGGTCCTGCCACACCTCTGTAGGATGTGGCTGTATCACTAGGATATGATTGCATCACTGAGATGTGGCTGTGTCACTGAGATGTGGTTATGTCACTGAGATGTGGTTATGTCACTGGGATGTGGCTGTGTCACTAGGATGTGGTTGCATCACTGATATGTGGCTGTGGCACTAGGATGTGGCTGTGTCAGTGGGACATGGCTGTGTCAGTGGGATGTGGCTGTGTCAGTAGGATGTGACTGTGTCACTAGGACGTGGTTGTATCACTAGGATGTGGCTGTGGCACTAGGATGTGGTTGCATCACTGGGATGTGGCTGTGTCACTCCTGCCTGTACTGTCACAGAATCACAGAATGTTAGGGGTTAGAAGGGACCTCCAGAGGACATCCAGCCCAAGCCTCCTGCCAGAGCAGGGTTACCCAGGGCAGGTCACACAGGAACACATCCAGATTGGTCTTGCAAGTCTCCACGCAAGGAGACTCCACAAGCTCTCCGAGCAGCCTGCTCCAGGGCTCCAGCACCCTCATTGTAAAGAAGTTTCTTCTTCTGTTCAGATGGAGCCTGCTGGGTTCCAGTTTGTATCCACTGTCCCTTGTCCTGTCACAGGACACCACTGGGAAGAGCCTGGCCCCTCCTTCTTGACACCCACCTTTCAGATATTTGTAAGCATTAATAAGATCCCCTCTCAGGCTGCTCTTCTCCAGCTGGAACAGCCCCAGGCTCCTCATCCTTTGCTCCTCACAGAGATGCTCCAGTCTCTTCATCATCCCTGTACCTCCACTGGAATCTCTCCAGTAATTCCCTGTCCTTCTTGAACTGGGGAGTCCAGAACTGGGCACAACACTCCAGATGTGGTCTCAGAAGGCAGAGTGGAACTCACCAATGTGAGATTTTCGGTGGCTGCTGGTGGTGAATGATGAGATCCCCTCCAGTTCTGGGTTTTTTTCAGTTTCTCTGGATGTACACTCAGTGATTTGAAGATACAAAAGCTGAGAAGTGATTTAAAGACAGGCAGAGGAGAGGACAGAGATGAACTGGTCCTAGTTCTGTTACTATCCATCACGGCTTTGGGCTGTGCCACAGTCTCATTAACCCAGCTGATTTCATTGACTGCTTTCCATTGCCTTGCCAGCCAAAGTACTTAGCTGTAATAAACAGCAGCACCACAAAACACCAATAAAAATCATTAAAGCATAAGTCTCCTAATTTAGTACCAAGATGAGCTTCTCCAGCCAGATCTGCAGCCTGCTGATTGCAATTTATTTCCCCCATTTATGGGTGTCATATGAACATACAAGCTGGATTCATGGCTTGGGCTTTCCATCCATCAGAGCACTGTGGCAAGTCCACCTTGCTGACACACCAAGCAAAGAGTCTGAGATACACAAGAGGCTGAATTTCAACTTTCATTCCAAAACAAGAGGGGATTCTGCCTTTTTACTCTGTTTTTTTCTGAGAGCTCACCTTGAGTGTTGTGCCCAGCTCTGGTGTCCCCAGCATAAGGACACAGAGATGTTGGAGAGAGTCCTGAGGAGGTCGCAAAGATGATCCAAGTGCTGGAGCAGCTCTGCTTTAAGGATAGGCTGAGGGAGCTGGGGTTGTGCAGCCCGGAGAAGAGAAGGGTGGGGAGACACTGAAACAGGTTGCCAGGGAGCTGGTGGAAGGTGTTTAAGGCCAGGCTGGATGGGGCTTGGAGCAACCTGATCAAGTGTGAGGTGTCCCTGCCTGTGGCAGGGGGGTTGGAACTGGATGATCCTTGAGGTCCCTTCCAGCCCTGACAATTCTGTAAGACTCTGGACAGACCTTAAAGCTGCCTGAAGGAATCCTGGAAGCTGGAGCTGGAGCGTTGCAGAAAGGAGGATGTGGAGCAGGAGATGTGAAGGAGGAGATGTGGAACAGGAGCTTGGAGCAGCATGGAGCAGCACTGCCCCTTGGTGGTCCCAGTTCCCTCCAGGCTGCCTCCAGGAGCTGAAGGCTGAAGAATCCCTAAAGCTGAGTAGCTGTGGGTGGGAGTAGCTGCTCTGAGTAGGTGCAAGTGGTGTTTGGTGAAGCAAAACTGACCAAGATTAGGGGGAAAAAGGAAAAAAAAAATAAAAAAAGAAAAGAGAGAGAGAATCTCTGTTGCCTTTCTGTCCAGAGAGTAGATTCCACTGGCTGCAGAGCCCAAAACTTGTGCTGGCCTTTCTGAGAGAGTAACCCAAGCTGTCAGCAGGAGATAAAGGCATGGCTTTCACTCTGAGTAAACAGCAGGTTAGGGCCAGGTGGTCCTGGAGCATCAGATGAAATGGAAAACTCCCCAGCCCCAGCATCTTTAACAGCACCACGGGAAAAGGGCTGGGGAAGGCTCTCATCTCCTCCCTGCCAATTGCTGATAATAAAGTGCTGCTGTTTCCTATCTGGGAAATGAGGTCCCTGAGGTATGAGTAGATCCATTTTTCAAGGGAGGTTTGTTCAAATACACAGACAGGAGCATCCTCACTCATTACCAGCTCATACTGCCACTGGAAGCTCAAACAGCTCATCTCCAGAATAGCCTTTTGTTGTGATTTTAAAGTCGTGTCCTTGGTCTTAGAGAGATAAATAAAGTGACACAGGAACCTAAGAGCCACTTCTTTGGTTTGTCTCCTGAAGAGAAAGATGCAACAGCAGAAGTATTTCGACTGCAGTGTTAGATGACCTGAAAAAAAAACCAAAAAACAACCCAACCTGACAGGGCTCTGCTAACAGTTATGAGAACACAGCTAAATTCAGACACCACTTATTATTGATGTGTTTGTACAATAGGAGTGGCTGGGAAGGCTGCAGACTCCCAGGTGCCTTCTGATGGCACATAATAAGCACAGACAACACAGACCCACAGTGAATAATAGAACAAAAAGCTCCCAGTATCACTGCAAATCAAAGTGCATATGCAAGCAGATGCTATCCAGTTAAACCTCCTGGGAAGGGGAGTGAGGGGCATTGGATGAGCCTGGCTCTTGACGTGGAGGAGGAAACTACCACAGGACAGTTGTGTTGAAATATAACCAAATATATAACAGCACCAGCATTGAAATACTTTTTTACCCTGTAAATCATGGAATCATTAAGGTTGGAAAAGCCTCCCCTGATCATCCAGCCCAACCTTCCATCCAACACCACCACAGCCACTAAACCCTGTCCCCAAGTGCCATGGCCACAAGTTTATTGGACATCCCCAGGGATGGTGACTCCATCCCCTCCCTGGGCAGCCTGCTCCAATCCCTGACCACTCTTGCAACAAATACATTGTTCCTAATATCCAACCTAAACCTCCCTTGGAGCAACCTGAGGCTATTTCCTCTTGTTCTGTCACTTGTTACCTGGGAGAAGAGACCTGTGCCACAGATGGAGATTAGGCCAGAGGGCAAGTGCAAAGCTCAGGAGCTGGGGTAGCAAAGCCCAGGAGCTGGGGTAGCAAAGCCCAGCTTGGCTGAAGGAGGAGGTGAAGCCCAGCCCTGGTTTCAGGCTGAGGCTTGAGTGCTGCAGTCAGAGGGAGGAAATGTCACAGAATCATTAAGGCTGTAAAAGATCTCTAATGTCAGCCAGTCCAACCATCAACCCAACACCACCATGACCACTAAAACATGGGCCAAAGTGCCTAACCTAAACCTCCCCTGGTGCATCTCGAGGCCATTTCCTAATTTTCTCATGCCTGCAAATCTCACCCCAATTGTTTTCTCCAGTGGTTCAAGGGGACCAGTAGACGGAGACCAAATTTCAAGTAGGAGAAAAGAGGAGGAAAGCAGAGAAGCCTTTTCATCTGCTGGACACAAAGGCACAGACTCCTGGCTTCCAGCTTGTTTCTTCTTTTCCTGTCACTGGGCAGTACTGAGAAGAGCATTTCTGCTGTAAGTTGGAGGTGGGGAAAAGAAGGCTGCAGGGAAACCTTGGTGCAGCCTTCCAGTACCAGAAGGGGGCTACAGGAGAGCCGGGGAGGGACTTCTGACAAGGGCTGGGAGTGACAGCTCATGTAGCAATGGCTTTGAGCTGGAAGAGAGGAGATTGAGACTGGAGATGAGGAAGAATTCTTTCCAGTGAGGGTCACAAGTCACACGTTGCTCTGGGATGTTGTGGATGCCCACTCCCTGGAGGTGTTCCAGGCCAGGCTGGATGAGGCCTTGAGATCCTGTGCTGGTGGGAGGTGTCCCTACCCATGGGGGCAGGCGGTTGGAACTGGATGCTCTTTAAAGTCCTTTCCATTCCAAACCATTCTATGAATCTGTGAAATACTCCAAATCAGTAGGGTGGTTTTTTTTTATACCGTCAAGAACTTTCCCCTGACCTTTCTGGGACACAGCCCCCTCTCAGCAGCATGGGTAACCCCGGGCAGAGCCCTGCTGATGAGAAGCGACTCGCTCAGCTGAAGTGCCGCCATGACATGGGGCACACCAGGGATGCCTGCAGGCTGAGGCTCCATTACTTACCAGAAGTGCTTTGGAAAAGCAAACGACCTCCTGCGACTTCTCCTAGATGGGTTCAGATTAATTGTTGCAGGTTTGTTTGGTTTGTTTTTATGGAAGGAAGAAGATTTGCTTGCGGTTTTGACCCCCTCTGGAGTTTTGCTGTCATCTGTTCTCATTAGGGTGGTGGCAGGAGGTCAATGGACTCCCCTGGCTGGGCAAGAGTCCTTCAGCATTTGGAAGGGAAATTGTCAGAGCTGCAGTGCTCAGGGTACTCCAGAGTGTTGCTCTCTGCTTCAGAGGAAGCTATGGACCACTCAACTCCCTCCCTGCTACCAAGTTCTCCCTTAAACACAGACTCTTCCTAATTACCACCAAGGCAAACTGTGGCTTTGCTGTTCTCCAGGCTCAGACTTGCCTCCTCAGTCCCAGACATGCTTCTGGAGGCATTTCATCACCATGCACATGACCAAAGCGGAGCAGGAACCCTCTGTTTTGGGGAGGTTAGTCAGTCCTTCCTGCCCAGAGCAACGAACATAGGTCTTACGAGGAAGCACTGAGGGAATTANATGGTTGGACTTGGTGATCTTGGAGGTCTTTTCCAACTGAAACAATTCTGTGATTCATAGGATCATACAAAGGTTTAGGTTGGAAGGGACCTCAAAGCTCAGCCAGTTCCAACTCTCCTGTGCCATAGGCAGGGACACCTCTCACTAGAGCAGGTTGCTCAAGGACTTATCCAGCCTGGTGCTGAACACCTCCAGGCAGGTTGTGCCAGTGTCTCACCACCATCCCTGCAAAGAACTTCTTCCTAACATCCAGTTTCAATCTCCCCTCTGCCAGTTCAAACCCATTCCTCCTCCTGTTATTACCAGACCTTGTCAGTAGTCCCTCCCCAGCCCTCCTGTAGCTCCCTTCAGATCCTAGAAGGCTACTCTAAGGTCTCCTGGAAGCCTTCTCCTCTCCAGGCTGCAGAGCCCCAACTCTCTCAGCCTGTCCTCACAGCAGAGCTGCTGCAGCCCTCTGAGCATCTTCTTGGCCTCCTCTGGACTGGCTCCAACAGTTCCATGTCCTTCCAGTCCATGACAGGTCAAAAGCTGCCTCCCTGCCTCTGCCTATCCTCCTGCCACCAGTGTCTATGAGTGGTTTCTGTATGGTTTTCTTAATTATTTTAGAGTCTGGAGAACAATCCCTGTCAGCTCCTGCAGAACAAATGGAATGTCAGGTTGTTTCTAACCACCCTTAATAAGGCAGATGGGATCACGAGCCTGTAAATCTCCTCCCAACTTCAATGCCTCTAAGTGCTGACAGATTATCCATTAATGGGCAGATTAATCCTGAACAACAGGAAGACAGTGGGAAGGAAAACACAGGCTTTTGTCTCCCTAACAGGGAAAATGACCACACCAAGATGGACAACTCACAAGAGAGGGTCAGTTCCATCCATCATGGGCACCTGGAGTGATGGGCAGAGCCCACAGCTGCTCAGCACAAGTCAACAGCTTCTTCCAGCTGCCCAGTGCCTTGCTGGGACCAGTAAAGTGAAAATAGCTTTGTGCTGGAAGGGGCAGGGCTGACTGGCCTGATGTTCCCAAACAGACCAAGTTACTGCCAGCATTCCCCTCTTTCCTCTAAGACTGGGATGGGATGGGACACAACTTCCTATGGGAAGTCTCTCCCTCCCAAGAGCTGTTCTGCCGATGGTCCTTTTGGCCAGCTCCTTCTTGTCAGCCTCAGCAGCAGCAGGAGCATCCTCACTGGTCATTAGATGGCCAAGAAAGGGAGATTTGGGGTCTTCTGGGTGGCAGGCAGCAACCTTCCCCGTGCAGCATCCCCTTCCCAGTGCCATTCCCTTTCCACTGCCATCCTTTCCCCAGCACAGTATCCCTTTTCTAGCTCAATATCCCCCTCCCAGTGCCATTCCCCTTCCCAGCGCAGCATCCTCTACCCAGCAGAGCATCCTCTTCCTGGCACCGTCCCTTTCCCACTGCCATCCTCATCCCAGTGCCATTCCCTTCCCAGCACACCATGCCCTTTCCAGAGCAGCATCCCCTTCCCAGTGCCATCCCCTCCTCTTCCCACTGCTGGTTTGCTTGGCAGGTGTGAAATATTAATTGCCTCACATGGGAGCTGGGCTCACTGTCTGTCGCGTTTGACTGAAATATCATCCTCTGCTGCAAATATAATTACTGGGGGGGTGGGGGGGTGTGGATGGCCTGGGGTTTAAAAATAGCCTCTTGCCTGCCTGTTAATTAGGAGCCATGCTTTGCTACCCAACGAGATATTTTGGTTAATTATGAAAGAGAAAAGGACAAATTTGTCACGTCTTTTGTTTTCATTCCATCGCGTCTCCTGGTGACAGCAGAGCCGAGCCGTGATGGACTGCTCAGCCGACAGCACCAGATGCTCCCTCCCAAAACAGGGAAATGGGGGGGGTTGTGGGGTGTGTGTTTAACACTGGCTGGGAGCACTGAGGGGGGTGGTCTCACCACCCCTCACCACAGAGGAGTTTAAACAAAGGAAAGAGGATTTCAGTCAAAAGCAAGATTTCACTTTCATGCTCTCCAGTTGTCTGTTCAAGGATGCCCTGGTTTGGATGGATTCCTGTGAGGTCACAGAATGGGTTGGGTTGGAAGGCACCTTAAAGATCATCCTGTTCCAACCCCCCCTTTCCCACACCTCTGACTAGATCAGGTTGCTCAAGGACTCATCCAGTCTGGTGCTGAACACCCGCATGGAGGTTGTGGAGCACAGAAGCACTGAATGTGATCAAAGATCATGTTTGGTGCTTCTGTGCTCCACAACCTCCTTGTGCAACCTGTACCAGGCTCTCACCACCCTCACTGTCAAGAATTTCTTCCTCACCTCTAGTCTCAATCTCCCCTCTCCCAGCTCAAAGCCATTCACTCTCATCCTGTCACTCCCAGCCCTTGTCAAA
Organism: Ramphastos sulfuratus; assembly: GCA_013399055.1. NCBI lineage: Eukaryota > Metazoa > Chordata > Aves > Piciformes > Ramphastidae > Ramphastos > Ramphastos sulfuratus. The sequence continues at coordinate 2,021 of WBNM01008610.1, read as the reverse complement.
AGTTCCTCCTGAGCTCTCCTGTAGCACTTTTCAGATACTGGAAGGCTGCCCTAAGGTTTTCTCTGAAGCCTTCTTTTCTCCAGGCTGAACAGCCCCAACCCTCTCATCTTGTCTCCATAGTGGAGGTTCTCCAGCCCCCTGATCATATTCAAGGCCTCCTTTGGACCCACTCCAGCAGTTTGATGCCTCTCTTCTGCCAGAAGAGTTGACTTGAGGCATCCTGGGATGCAGCTCCAGCATCCAATGGACCTTTTTGTGTTTGTCCTCTGCTGGATGCATTCCTGTGCAGCCTGATCCAGGTGTACCTGCCTTAGCATCTGAACAGGAGGAGAAATTTCTTTCGGGTGAGGGTGCTGGAGCTCTGCAGCAAGTTGTCCAGAGAGGTTGTGGAGTCTCCTTATCTGGACATTGTGATCCTGAGCAAGTTACTGTGGGTCCCCTACTTTTAGCAGGGGGGTTGGACTGGATGATCTCCAGGGGTCCCTTCCAACCTCATGCCATGATGAGACTGTGCTTGGGATGGCAGGAGGGCAGCACAGTCTCATCATCCTTCCACCACCATTCCCAACTTAAGAAGCTTGATCCCAGGCTGGCTGAGTGCTCATCCCCATTTCTGGTTTGTTGCTCAGGAAGAAGAAAAAAGGTCATTTCCCAAGTGCTAGTGCAAATAGAGGAGAACAGTGACAAGTTTGGAAGTGGCAGAGGCAAGTGCTAACAAACCTCCTCTTGGCCTCGTGTGCTAATTAATAATGTGCTAATAAACCTCCAGAAGAATAACGATCAATAGAGCTGCTGCCTTCCCAGGCCTTGCTTGCAGCTTGCCAGGCAGCAGCAGAAGATGGTTTCTGATGCTCCATCTCCGCTGCTGGAACCTGCTCCCTGCTCAGGGCACCAAAAGCTGATCTGCTGGGGTGGGTGCTTGATGCTCCATCATCACATTGCTGCATCCTGAGCCCTGCATCCTGTGTCCTTTCCTGCCTAAATTCCAACCCCTGATCTCCGTTTCACAAGACAGAGCTTTGAGACAAACATTTTGAGCTTGGACAAAAGGCATTTACAAGGGTCCCACCCTTGGACACGGCCAAGCTGAGGGTGTGAGACTGTTGAGAATGATCAAAACCAGCTGCTGACTGACTAAGGCAGAGCAGAAATGGGAATTTGGGTTTTTTTTATCTTGCTCATAGGAAAACGGACAACAACAACACCACCACAAAACCCCTGCTGCAGGCACCATCCTGCCCACACCTCTGCCCAGCTCATCTCTCAGGAGCAGCTCACCGCAATGACCCTCACTTGAGAATCACAGCAAAATAGGGGCTGGGAGAGATCTGTGGAGACCACCCAGCCCAACCCCTCCCACCCCCCACCCAGAGCAGGATAACCTAGGGCAGGGCACACAGGGACACATCCAGAAGGGTCTTGAAAGTCTCTGGATAGAGACTCCACAGGCTCTCTGTTCAGCCTGCTCCAGGGCTCCAGCACCCTCACAACAAAGTTTTTTCTCATGTTGAGGTGGAACCTCCTGGGTTTCAGCTTGTGCACATTGGCCCTTGTCCTATGACAGGACACCATTTAAAAGAGCAACCTACTGTGACCCTTCCAGGCAAGAAGTTGCCCTTGTGCTGAGCTGGAACCTCCTGTGCTGCAGCTTCCATTCATTGCTCCTTGTCCTATCCCAGGCAGCAGTGAGCAGAGCCTGTGCCCCGACCCCCAGCCCTCAGATAGTTAGAAACATTGATTAGATCCCCTCTCAGTCTTCTCCTCTCCAGACTAAGCAGCCCCAGGTTCCTCAGCCTCTCCTCACCAGGCAGTGCTCAGTCCCCTCAGCATCCTCACAGCCCTCCCTTGGACTCTCCAGCAGATCCCTATCCCTCTGAAACTGGAGAGTCCAAAACTGAAGGCAGTACTCAAGATGGGTCAAGATGGATCAAGAGGTTGGAATTAGATGATCTTTAAGGTCCCTTCCAACCCAACCCATTCTACAGTGCTTCAGGACACCTGTGTGTGGCCGTTTGAGTTAG